>JAHPZR010003548.1:25000-30079 GCA_019787425.1 Platygyra sinensis | reverse complement strand
CCGGTGGCTCGTGGTCGCGCTCCGTGCACAGGGGACCCTCATAAGCGGGAAGCGTCAATTTTTTTTCGTCGACTAGCGCCTCGCGCTCGCGCTCGCATAGACACTCGCTTTCGCATTTTCGCAGTCGACTTGTTTCGCAGTCTAGTGGTAGCGCTCCGCGCTGGTGGATCGCGTTTCGCTCTCTGCCCCGCTGATCCGCCCGTTTTGCAGGCTAAGAAGTTTCGACAAAACCTTGGGTGCTTTCCATTATGCCAAACTGACCTGTCAGAAATCAGACATTTTCCGATTAAACCTGGCCATTTGTTTACCCTCGGTCTATGTTTAAAGCCAAAAGCTAGTCGGGCCGAGCAATTTAAATATTTCAGAAACAAATAATTTCTGAATTTAACACAACAAGGTTAAAAACCCCAACTGGCAGGACGCAGTTAGGGTTTACGTATACGTTCAGTTAAAAACCCCAAATGGTTCTTGCCATTTTAAATTCTTTTTCCGAATTTCCTAATCAAGGCAAAGAAACGGTTTGTCTTAAATGGGACGGCCAGGAGCCCGCTCCTGAACGGCCAATTTAAGTCGGAATATTCCGACCGAAATATGTGGACCACCTCCAGAGGTGATCCCGAATAGTTCGGTCAGAAGAAACCGAAACGAACCTTTCCATTTGAATATTCCGACCGAAATTTCTGGAATCTTGCACCCCTAACTGCCCGGTCAGCTGACCTCCCACTGACCCTCTACTGACCCCCTATAAAATCAAAAAATATAAAGATGATTACTACAACTCAAAAATCACTGAGTTAGAGCAAAATGCAAAAGTCTCGGATAAAAAACGCTTTTGGGAATGTTTAAAATCAATGCATGGTTGACACGCGAAAAGATAAAGATCTCAGAGACTAACTGGTTAACATACTTTCGTTCCCTTCACTCGATCAGTCCTCTAGGTCCTATTCAGCAGTCAATAATGAATGGTCTAAACCTTCTAGAACTTCAAAAAGAGCAGTTTCCCTCTTTAGACTACTTGATCACTGAAAATGAAATATTCCTAGCCGCTAAAAAAATTGCAAAATAACAAATCGGCGTTCTCGGACAAAATAGAAAACGAAACATGTGATCAAAGCTAGCCTTCAAGAAATGATGCCCGCGCCGGTCTTAAACTCTTCAACTCAATTCTTACTTCAGGTATAATGCCTAACACTTGGTGTCGCGGTCTTATGGAAGAAATGAACCATCAAACTACCGAGGAATTTGTGTCTCCAGCTGTTTGGGAAAATTATTTTGTTCTATTTTAAATCAGCGACTGCTTGAGCATGTCAATTCTCTTAATATTTTTCACAATTCCCAGATTGGTTTTCTACCCAAAAATCGAACAGCAGACCCTGTTCTTACATTGAGAACTCTGATATATAAATACGTGCATTATGAAAAAAAATTATGCTTGTTTTGTCGACTTCAAAAAAGTTTTCGACTCAGTTTGGCATGACGGACTTTTATTTAAGTTGTTACAAATTAACGTCGGTGGCTCTTTTTCAATTTAAGGACGTTCGCGCGAAAATTTTCCAGTCGATAGAATTTTTTTAAATTTTTACTACAGGCAGATAATGAGATACTTAGGCCAGAAATGCAAAAAAAATTGGGGGTCACCGTCTTCGCTTCAGAGATAAAGCGTGTGGTAAACTATACTGATTTCGAAAAATTGTCCTATATAATTGAGCACGGTCAACAGGGGTTTATAGTTAAAAATATCGAAGATGAGTCAACGGAGACAAACAATCTTGTCATATTTTGAAGAAGTGGGTCTGTTGCGTAAATAGTTCCAAATATTACTCACGTTTTCACTAAATTTAACCCTTTAAGAGGCACTTGAAACCGCCGAACAGATGCAAGAGGAGCTAAGAAGAACGGAATTCGATGGTGCATTTTGCCAAAAATTCAAAATTCTACTCGATAGATTTTCTTTATTTTTTCCCTAAACGTAGAAAATCAGTAGAGAAAATGATCCATAAAAAGAAAAATCGGGGTCACCGTACGTCTAAGATCGTTAAATCCAGACAAAGCTCTAGCAATGGCCATCTGCCCTATCATTTGTTTATTTTATGACTTGGCGCGCGCGCTCATGCATGACGTGGCATGTGAATTTGCCTGCGCAGTAAGGATGCGCAGAAACAACTAGCGCGAACGTCCTTAATAATGAGCTTGTATTCTAATTCTGCATGCTCCATAAAAATTGGTCAAAATCAAACAGGGCCCTTTCCATACGTGAGAGGGGTTCGCCAAGATTGTATTTTGAGCCCGTTACTGTTCAACCTCTTTGTAAATGATATACTATTCTCTTTGAAAAAAATTCTATCTGATCCCTTTGTCCTAACAAACGGCACAAAATTAAACTCTCTTTTATATGCAGATGGTTTAGTCATAATGTCAAGATCAAAAATAGGACTGCAAAATTGCCTTAACACTCTAACATCTTATTGCAGTACATGGTTATTAAGGCCCGGTTCAGACGCCGTACTTCACATGAGCCGAATCGAATTCGAATTTAGGCCGACCCAAATTAATTAAGACCGGCTGAATTGATTCAGACGCCGATCTTAATTCCAGCCGAATGAATTCAATAGGAGATGAAAGTGCATTTCGATCAGCGCCGATACGTGCTGAACTCCCGTAAACATGGTAAACAACAACCAAGCACGATCCAAAGCCGTCCTGTGAAAAATATATGAGAGGTCGGCAAAAAGGAGCAGAATGAGGCAAGCTCCATTAATCTATTTATATGTAACGGCAAGATTACAATAGATAAATTGTTTCAAACGCCGTCCTTTATATGAACTTAATTTCAACACACAATTTCAACTTCCATCCTTTTTGCGTGCAGTGAAATACAACTCTGATACAACTTCAATATTCTGGTTAATTCACAAATGCAATGTTAACATGATTCAAACGCAAGCACAGAAACTATGATTGCATGTACATTAATTTTGATGCCGTTTACCAAAGAGGCCGCAAATTTGCACGCAAAACCAGGAAAACACAAACTGCAGTTATCGGCTTCTTCTCTGACGAGCAAACCCGCCATTTTGATGTGCTGACGCACAATTACACTTCTGTGCATACTCAGGTCTTCGACATACATTAAATCAATTTATGCATTTGGTTCGGCTCATGTGACGATCGGCGTCTGAATCAAAGCCGGTCCACAGCCGTTATTCCTGGCTGAGCCAGACGTGAAGAACGGCTGAGCCGATCCAAATTATATCAGCCGTTTCGAATTGATTCAGACGCCGTACTTCACATGAACTTAATTCATTGAATTCGATTCGGCTCATGTCAAGTTCGGCGTCTGAACCGGGCCTAAGTATCAATCCAAAAAAAACCAAAGTTGTGATCTTTCAAAAACGTGCTAAGAAATATATTGACTCTAATTTTCATATCGACAACGAACCTGTTGAAATTGTTTAAAATTATGTATTTCTTTTAGGTGTTTGATTAGGTTGCTTGGTATTAGTTCCCATTGGGATAATTAGGCCTTTATATACCACTCCTTGTGAATATCACACCACTTGACGCCCGGCGACCAGTTTACTCGAGGCTGTTTTTTCCTTATTGTTTTTATTGTTGTTTTTAATAGCGTGTGACTTTTTCTGATATTCCTTGGCTTGTAACCTGTATTCAGTGTGTTCTCGGCTCAGATTTTTGTAAATAAACTCGACCATTTCTGACGGCACCCTGCACTATTTGTTTATTTCTTGTCTCTTCTACATATAATAGAAATGTTTTCTATTTGGCTGAGCGAAGCGAAAGAGAACAGAAAAACCTATTTAGGAACAGTCAAGCCAAGTTCAACGGGTACTGACTTTTCATGGCACTTGACAAATAAGTGAAAGGAAAGGCCCTTCACGCCAATCTCAGCAAACTATCTCCTTTCTTAGCGAATAAAATTTTCAGTCGACGCAATGATCTCCCCAATTTTGACATATAACGGCAGTGAAGTCTGGGGTGCATATACAAAATCTGATCTCGAGTCTTGGGACAGTACCCAGATCGAAAAATCACATCTCCAATTCTGTAAACGTTATTTAGAAGTAAGCAATAAGGCATCCAATGTAGCATGTACAGTTGAACTTGGTAGGTTTCCTCTCATTATAGCTATCAATCAGAAAATCATAAATTACTCCTCATATCTTCTAAGTAAGGATAACTGCTCTATTAAACAAATCTTTCTCATGTCGCAAGATCTTCATCGTGTCACGCTGGTGAAAATAGTTATTATTCAAATATAATAAGTATGTCTGAATATTATGATTTTCCTTGTTTTGATCTTACGTACTTAACTAACGTTAAAATTAAACATTATGTTGGCCTAACGCAGCAAAAGTATATTCTATATTGGCAACATACCATGCAAAACTCTACTAAACAAGAATTTTTCAACACAGTTAAGAACGATTATACACCCTCCTCTTATTTAAGCCTAACCAACAAGCTAAGCGAAAGAAAAGAACTAGTAAAATTAAGGATAGGCAAAGATGAAAGACGCAAAACCGAGACCAATCATCGCAAGGTTCTTGCGATACAAAGATTGCGAGCAGATCCTTTCTCTGGGCCACCGACTAAAAAGCACTGGTTACAAAATATACCAAGACCTGCCTTACGGTATTGTTGTTGAAAGAAGGAGAAAGCAAATGAGCACCTTCAAAACTGCCAAAAGGAAAAAAATACCAGCTTCATTCAGTAAGTCTCAACCTGACAAATTTTATATAAGAGGAAGATTTGCTGTATCCAGCCCGAAACGCAGCTCAGTGCGTTTTCAAGGCCATTTGTAAAGCCTTGTTTAAATTTATTTGTAAGTGTTTACTAATGTACCCAATGAGCGCGTGCTTTTGTAGTTTAATCCATGTTTAGTAGTAGTAGTAGTAAACTTTATTTCAACTCGGATTAAAGAGTAGCGCGTAAGCGCTAATATCTCCGAGAAGTAAATAACAATAAAGATATATGTACAATAAGTAGGGTATACATGCTCGTAAAATTATATCTTGAAAATAATCAAATAAAAATCAGAGAAATTAATCTAACTAGTAACAA
>JAHPZR010003548.1:15000-20000 GCA_019787425.1 Platygyra sinensis | reverse complement strand
GAGAATTTAAGGTTTATGAACATCCCGGAACGACAGGGAGAAAACTGCTGCGATATAGTATACGACTTAATCGAAAACGAGCTAAAGATCAGCACACAGGATATTCGTTTTCACGCAGTTCACCGCGTCGGTAAACCAGCGGCTCAGAATGTTGACAACTCTACCTCAACGCGTCCGAGACCAATTATTGCAAGATTTGTGAGCAGGGAACACACAGAGCAGGTTCTGGGCGTTAAAAATCGACTCAAGAAATCCGATAGATACAAAGATGCGTACATAACCAAAGACTACGCTCGGGCGATTCAAGAGGAAAGAAGATCGTTAATTAAGGCTATGTTCACTGCCAGAGAAAAGGGTCGCAATGCAAAAGTAATCAACCGAAGCCTCTTTATTGACAACCAAGCTTATGACATTAATTCTATCCCTAATGAATATCGACCAGTTTGTTGAGTAGTAAGTATATTCCAAGATATGTGTTTATCTTTCTTCCGCCGTGTGGCACAAGAAGAATGCAGTTGACGCGAGTCTTCTATCTGGCTTGTTCCCGGACTCCAACCCTCACAAGGAAAATGTATGTGTATATATGTAGGTTATTTATGTGTCTATGTTTTATGTCGTTTTATTTATTTTTTTCTCTTACACAATTTAACATTAAAAGTTCCAGTTTACCCTTACCGTTTTTACTCGCGCTACCTAAACGCTTTCGGAACTACGCAGGGTAATTGTTCGGTACTGACTCTAAATGTTAGAGGGCTTAGGAATCAGTTAAAAAGAAGAAGTGTCTTTAGTTACCTCAAAGACCAAAATTGCCACTTTTATTTTCTGCAAGAGATCTACTCCGAGCCAAATGATGAAAGGATCTGGAGAGGCGAGTGGGGTGGTGACATTTTCTTTTCCCACGGATCAACTCATAGTAAAGGCGTCTGTATTCTTGTTAACCCTTCTCTTAGCTCATCAGCATCAATCGAAAATTTCAGTAAAGATCGAGATGGTAGGATCATTTCTATTAACTTAATTTTCAAAACAGCCAATATTTTGTCATGCAATGTCTATGCACCGAACGATTCACAACAACAACAAACGTTTTTGCATAATTTGAACGAATATTTAATATCCAACACGGACACCAGCAATCTCATTATAGGTGGAGATTGGAATGTTACACTACAGTCACTCGACAAAACAGGTGGCGCCCCATGGAAAGCATCTACCTATAGAAACAAACTTATTTCAATGATGGAAGAATTAGAGTTAATTGACATCTTCCGAAATCAATACCCGCAAAAGCTGAGCTTTTCATATGAATCAAAAGCACTGAAAGTTTGCTCAAGGATAGATTTTTTTCTTGTTGCTCGCTCCCTCTCCAAATGCGTCGTTAACATACATACAAAGGCCTCCAACGCACCCGACCACAATGCAATAAAACTTTCTCTAGAACTTTCGGAAGAGAGACGCAGGCGCGGATCTAGGAAAAATGATGACCGATTTACTGCAAAACAAGCGCTGAAGGCGCAAGCTCCTAAGGGGTCTGGGGGCATGCTCTCTTGGGAAATTTTTTTCAATTTTACATACCTAAAATACCCTTTCCTGGCTTTTTGAGTCAGTCAGACAATGTATTTGCCAGTTCCATTCTTCTTGGATGAAGCCTTACAAATCTGCGAATTATTTCGTCAAATTCAAAGTCCATAGACCCTTTTCATAAATGGCTGCCAATTTAATATTCTTTTGTATGCATTTTTTAAAATTAGCCTCACTATTAAAATCGTTTGGGAGTAAAAATTCTTTTGAATTATCAGCTCAAACCGAGGTTGGTTAGGCTAATTTTGATAACAACAAACTAATTTATAATTGGCAGCCATTTATGAAAAGCTAGGGTCTATGTTCTAGTCAATCTAGTCTGTGACATCGTGCTTCGCGAATATTTTGAGTCGCCTCAAAGCCGACACATTCGTTTCACACTCGCATGCGGTGTCTGGTAAGGTGGCAAATATTTTGAGGCACTCTGTGATGTTACGATATATTGTATGGTCGATCTCCTTCAAAGTTGCTGATGCAGTTGTCGGGACGGTCTTGGGATCTTGTCGTTCCCACTTTCTTTGCCATAAAGTCATCTCGGCTTCAAGGCTCAAAGGTGAGGGCAACAAATATTCATGGAACGTGGAAAGGACGTAATCCATGTTTCTTTTGATGCCAGAAGCAGGATTGACGGAACAGCAAATAAGAAAGATGAAACTTAGTACGTTTCTTTTGCATCAGCTTTCTATGTTAGTCATTTGTACTCTTTATAGCTACTCACTACTACTTTTCTAGCCTCTTCCAGGCGTTCAGTTAGTCAGGGCGCAGCGCAGAAAACAGCGCGCGAAAAAATAAAAAAAAGCGCGGCGAGAGGAAGCTTCCTCTCGCCGCGCTTTTTTTTATTTTTTCGCGCGCTGTTTTCTGCGCTGCGCCCTGACTAACTGAACGCCTGGAAGAGGCTACTACTTTTCAGGTTGTAACGTTTTCTCATATTTTTAAACTTTTAAATTTTTAAATTTTTACGTTACTTTTTTCATCGTTACTTGCTACTTAGCCCTGTCTATCAGTCTTTTGTTATTATTTTTCTTTTTACTAGTCACATCGTATTTCCCATATTTTAAATTTGTAACGTTTAAAACTAGAGTCATTCTCTGTAACACCCTGAAGAAGGAAGGCCGTGCCTTCCGAAATATTTGAAAATATATCCCTATACTGTTTAATCAGCCTTGCTAATTTTCGTCTATTAAATAGGCACTGCACTTCTGTTTTTTGGTCACCACTGCCAAATCGATTTTCCAGCTCATTGATCAGATGGTCAACCAAGGGAATCGTCAAATTTCTCTTACAGTGGTCTTCTATCGTTTAAGTAGGTGTGTTTGGACGGTTGCGGTGTACCTGACAGGTTCTTGGTTTTTGCACTGTGATTCCCAGCTTCTCGGCAATTTGGCATGCTTCTTGAAACCATTTTGCATGCTTCTCTTCTACCTTTTGGTGCACAGAAGATAACGTCGGGAGACTAGTGATCTCCCGGCTGTAAAATTTTGCCGCTAGAACGTGTCTATGACCTTTGTATATTTCCGGTAATTGGCAAAATAGAATAAATAAAAAAAATATCAAAGCAGTTTTCGAGATTCAACTTGCAGTGACTTTCATTAAAAATATATACATATCTATTTATTTTCTTTTAATATGAAAATTCTGACCGATTTCCGTAAAACGGTGAAAACCGGTATGGATCCGCGCCTGAGACGGGATCCAGGCCTGTGGAAGTTTAATAACTCCCTTGTTGATGATGAAGAATATGTAAACCTCATTAAAGAAAATTATCCCGTTATAGGTGAAAAATACCGAGACTTGGATGATCACAGACTAAAGTGGGAGTTAATTAAAATGGAAATAAGGGGCCTTACAATTGTTTACTCAAAAAACAAAGCCAAAGGACAACGCAAACGGGAATCGGATGTACAAACACGCCTTGAGGATCTAGAAAAAAGGATCTCTGACAGCACTAACGCCGATTTTATCAACAAAGCATTAAACGAGAAAGAAATTCTAAAACAACAACTTCTTTTGTTTTATGAGAAAAAAGCGAACGGCTTAATGTTACGCTCCAAAACCAGGTGGACGGAAAAGGGTGAGAAACCTACGAAATATTTCTTTAATCTAGAAAAGAGAAACTACAGCAGAAAAAAATAGCAGAACTAGAACTCTCAAACGGAAAACATCGGCACAAAGACGATGAAATAATGAAAGAAATCAAAAGCTTCTATAGAGATCTCTACACTTCAAATGGTGAAACTGAAGATGCTCGGTTTGAAAATTTCGTTCAAAACTTGGAAATACCTAACCTGCAAGATGCAGAGAAAGAGGAGTTAGAAGGGGAAATTACCCTGGAGGAATGTAAAGAAGTTTTAAAAATCTTTTCCAATGGAAAATCACCAGGTGAAGACGGTTTTACCTGGGAGTTCTATAATTGTTTCTTCGACCTACTGAGTGAGGATCTAATGAATTGCTATAATGCGGCTTACAGAGAAGGAGAAATGTCAATATCCCAGCGCAGAGGCACTATCATTCTCATACCGAAAGAGGACTCAAATTTACTACATCTAACAAACTGGCGGCCGATTACTTTACTAAATCTGGACTACAAAATCGCGTCCAAAGCAATAGCTAAAAGATTCGAAAGGGTACTAAAACTTCTTATCAATCCGGATCAAACTGGATTTATAAAGGACAGATATATCGGCCAAAATATCAGGCTAATTAACGACATCTTAGAGCAAACCGTAGCCCAAAATATCCCTGGGATTCTCCTCCAACCGGATTTTAAGAAGGCATTTGATACAATTGAATGGAAATTTATTCAAAAGACGCTTGCCCTCTTTAATTTTGGCGATAGTATTCAACGATGGATATCAACTTTGTACGCCAACCCGGAGAGCTCTGTTATGAATAATGGCTTTTGTACCAACCTTTTCAAATTGTCGAGGGGCGTGAGACAAGGATGCCCCTTGTCTCCTTATCTATTTATTCTGTCTGTGGAAATCTTGGCATGCAAGATAAGGCAAAACAGAGAAATACAAGGTATTCAGATTTTTAAAAAGGAATTCAAAATAAGCCAGTTCGCTGACGACACCTCACTTATATGTAGCAGTTGCGAATCGGTTAAAAACGCTATCTAAGTGCTAAATGACTTTGGTGTTGTCTCCGGTCTGAGATTAAACCCATCCAAAACTAAAGCCTTGTGGCTAGGCCCCTGGAGGCACAACGTTGATGAGCCTTTTCAATTCTACTGGCCAAAGGAGCCAATTAGAGCGCTGGGAATTTATATATCTTATCATCAAAAACAAAACGAATTGAAAAATTTCAAAGCAAAAGTGGATAAGCTAAGCACTATTCTTGACATCTGGCAATCTCGCAACCTTACCTTGTTGGGAAGAGTTCTTATAACAAAATGTCTTGGAATTTCACAGCTGGTGTTCTCA
>JAHPZR010003548.1:5000-10000 GCA_019787425.1 Platygyra sinensis | reverse complement strand
TATAACACAAAGTATAATTCACTGATTGAACCTACTTGCCCACTTAAAATTACAAAACGACACCTTAGTTGCTTACTATTTATAGTACAGGGTAGATTTAGAGACAGTCTGGTAGAAAATAAAGATACGATTTTGGGCTTTTGATTTAGCGTGTCTGTATTAATTGGCTAGTTAAATCAGAGAAAATCAGTGATTTAGGGAAGAGCGCATTTCTCCATTTGCCATTGTAGTATAACTTTTCTTTGAAATTCCTGCATGTTAGGTTTCTTGTGCAAACACTTACAGGCGTAAATGTATTGTTTTAGAATGATGACGAAAAGGTGTAGTCTGCGTCTTGGGTAACCGGTCAGATGAGTTAAACGGGGGATGTCATTAAAGGTTATTTGCTTACTTGAAAGTGTAATGTCGGTGTCATTTTCATGGTTGAACCATGATATGGCTTTCAAGTAAAAGGCTGTTGTTACAGTACAGTGTAGAAATGTATGTTCTATAGAGTCTGGTAGAAAACAAAGAATGCATGCTTCATCCTCAACTAGTTTGAATTTGAAAAGCTCCTTTTTGGTCATTATTATTTTGTGCAGTAACCTGAATGAGAATTGTCTTAATTTATTATCCTTTGTGGATTTATAGATAAACGAAAATTTTTTCCCCCAATCTGTGAAATAATCAGGGAAATTGTTTTTCCAGTTTTTAATGCCAGTCGGCTCGGTGATACCGTTTCCACTGAGAATTTTATAATAGTTTTTGCAGCGCATTTCAGTTAAGTCTAAAGTTAAATCTGGGGTAGCAATCACTGAAGAAGATAGTTTAGCTGAATCTAACAATTCTTCTGAGGGTATTTCAATTGCAGCAGCTTTCTTTTTTAAGTCCGATGGAATAGCAGCAATTAATTGCAGGTAGTAAAGAAAATTTGTTTTAATTTCAAACTTGTTTTGGAATTCTTCAAGCGTTAAGAAATTCCCTTCCGCGTTTAGGACATCTTGTACAAAAATAATTTTCTGTTTGAACCAGGATCTCCAAAAGACGGAATAATTTTCAATGGTTATAGCCTTGTTGTTCCACAATAAAAATTCGCTGTAGGGAAATATATTGGTCTTGTTTTTAAATTCTTGGAAATATTGTAGCAGTTCTCGATAGAAATTAGGTAAACGTTTGTTTATGGATTCAGTACTATAGTTGCATTTGAGAAGAAACTGGAGGCCGCCGTATTCTGATAAATAGCAATTCGGGATAGCTTTCCATGAATCATCGGTATCTCCTAGTAACCTACTTATCCAGGCTAGGCGTAAGGATTTCACCATTGTGGTTAAATTTAACCTCTCTTGGAATCATTTCTTCAACCAAACTTCTATGATAACGGCATCTCAGAATAAACATGAAAGCTCTTTGACAAAATTTATAAAATTTCGATGTACAAAGAGCGCAAAACTCATATCCTTCAATGAATTTGAAATTGTTACATAGCAGAATATCAACCAACATTGGAGTTGCCGATAGCGAGACTGAATCATGTGCACTTTCTGTGAAAGGAGCGGTATCGAATAGTCCCATCCAATTTGGATGTGCTCGCAAAATTTGGCCTTTGCTCGAATTGCTCGCAAAACTTAGATGATTGCTCGCTTGCTCGTGCTCGCAAAATTTTTGCAACTGCTCGCAGGCTCGCATTTTCGTTAAAATTCCCTGCCGTGTAGAGTAAGCATAATTTGCATCTTGGAAACAAAAACGGACACTGGAAACAATGTTTCCCGTCTGGGAAACTGGGAAAGATTTGGGAAACATGCGCGCGACATGAATGTTTCTGGAAAAATGCTTCCTCGTTTTGTTGACGTTTTATTGAAACTGACCGGCTAGAGTTCACCCCCAGGTAGTGGGGTAACCCTACCTGAAACATTTCGCTTGTAAAGGGGGGCTTTCTTTTTACCCCCTTGAGAGGGAACCAACTTGCCTGTAAACAGGGTTTTAGAATGCTTCAGATCCCATTTAGCGTCAACCTAAGTGAAGACGTTTTGCGGCAAGCGTCATATTAAAACCATAAATAATTGGCTGTAAGCTGCTGAGAATGATTGAACCGCGATAAGGCTTTATCATGTTGCCTAGCTCTGCGCTTATTGTCCTGTTTTGAAAGTGTCAGCCAGACAACTTGGCGTAAAACAACGATTTAATAAAGAGAGATTCTAGCTGGCAGAAAATTTACGAAGTGCTCGTTGCTCAACATTTGTAATTTCTAAAGTACTCGGTGCTTGCATGAGAAAATTGATCACTGCTCTTGCTCGCAAAAATAAACGCACTGCTCGCATGCTTGCAAATGCTCGCAAAGACCATTCGATACCCCTGAAAGAGAAACAGAGAAATAGGCACATTTATATTGGGGTTTCCCAAAAATTCAATGTTTTGGACCAGTTTGAAAGTATGGCTACAGTCTTACAAAGTCATCGTAAAAGAGAATCTTTTAGAGCCTGATATAGCGCTGGGTCTAAGGCCAGACAGCTCTAAACATTACCTTCAGATTAACTTCTGCTGCTGAACTGATTGCAGTTTAAATGCTAAACATTATATTTGGTTAGGAAGACAGCAAAAAATGTTCTCAAAACTAAACAATTTCTTACTTTTTTTTTCAAACTGACCCATCTATGAAAAAGACAAAAATACAGCTGCAATCGCGTTAAAGAAGCGGGAACGTCTCACTGTTGCTGTTGTTGTAATTTCTTGATAACTTGATTCTAGGACCCTGAAAACGAAATGGAAGGAAAAGGAAAAGAAACAAGGTGTTGAATACAAACTGTACATTTTTATCAGCTCAAATTAACAATTCAAGTTACTGACAGGAGTAAGCTGGGTTTATATATTGTAAGTAAGTATGCTGTAGTAATCTATTTGATGTGCAAGATTTGAAAGTATTGCAACTAATCGCATTAAATTATAAATATTGCGAGTAATCGTAATAAATTGTGGAGACAGCGTGGTCGAGTGGTTAGAGCACTGGATTTAAAATCTGTAGGTCGCGAGTTAAATTCCCGTTCTGACCGCTAGCTGATGTTGTTCTCGGTAGCCCCGAGTTCAACTTCTCGGCTACGCTTGTAAATAACCAACTGGTCTGCCTCTCACCGGTTGGGATTCTTAACCTAGTTATGTTTATTTGAATATTTATTTATTATTGTTTGTTTACTTTGGTCCTAAAAAGCCCCAATGGGGAGTGACCAATTACGTATACTTTTAAGTATTAGTGTTGTAAGTGGCGCAAGTAATTGCATTGTATAACAAGTTCTGTAAGTAATGTTTGTAACTCTAGTAGTATTGTAATCTGTGTAAGTAGTATTAGTTTATTTCATTCATTTCTGTTAAAAACCAAAACGAGAACGGGGTAGTTACTTTTACGACTAACGGATAAATTCTAAACATTTTTACGCCTAACGATTAAATTTTAAATGTTTTCACGCCTAACCGTTAAATTTGAATCATTTTTTACGCCTGAAGGTTATCCGCTCTACTAGTGACCAGTTCTTCCGCGTCAACAGCTAAATCATCATCATGATACACAGGTGGAGTTCTTTACAAGACATTTGAGACCTTTAATTTGGGCGAATATCTTTTATGAGAGATCATATATTTTTGCACTGCGGAGAATGTTATGAAGTGGTGCTCATAGCTGCGATGATCACTGATGTCTTCATATCATTTTTCGCAGTTCAATATATCATGTTCTAAAACTCATTAATAATTCATAAGTTTGATAGCCAATAAAAAATGGCTAAATTCGACACGTGCATGAGTTTTGATACCCAGTGAAAACCTAGATAAAACCCACACGTGTTTTGGATACCGTATCCAAACCACACGTTCTTTTCATCTGATTCCTCATTGGATATCAAGATTCACGCATCAAAACAAAAGAAATTAAACTTAAGAAGAGAATTTTAAAAAATTAGCATCCTTGGGAACTTGCATTTTTAATAAAATAATTTCAAAAATAAAAGTCATGAAATTGGAAATTAAAACTGTTTTAAATACACATACCGTCCGATACTAATTACTGTTCCATAAACAGTTCTCGGTGGACGTCTCTTTACCTACGTTTTGCTCCAATTCAATGACAAATTTGCATTGACAAGGGCTCAGTGTTTTGTTTATCACCCGTGATATATCACCTGAGACTATTCTGCTGCACGTATGATACGTACGCAAGATGGTCAAGTGTTGGCTTGTGTTTTCTATTCTGTCGAAGCTCAATCCTCTGACCAATTTTGCATGCCATCAGCATGTATAATTTCTTTGGCAGAGGAAATTTAGGCTTCTTACAGCATTATGCTAACAGCAAGTTAATGATCGGACAATTTAAAAATAAAAAAAGACACCATAAGATAGTATTACTGTCACTGTCACGCGTTTAATAGCAAGGATCCATGAAAGCGTGTTTACGTGCGTGGGAATTTTACTTTCTGGCCCAATTTACATTGAAAACAAGGCACCTCACTTCACCCGATTGAGACCCTTGCAGAGCCCTCGCCATTGATCCTCGCATTCGTGGGAGCCGCAGTGGCCTCATGGTTAGTGCGCTCGTCTCCGGATCGAGCGGTCCGGGTTCGAGCCCTGGCCGGGGACATTGTGTTGTGTTCTCGGGCAAGACACTTTACTCTCACAGTGCCTCTCTTCACCCAGGAGTACAAATGGGTACCAGCAAATTGTTGGGAAAACCTAACAAATTGCTGGGGAGTGACCTGCAATGGACTAGCATCCCGTCCAGGGGGAGTAGAAATACTCTTAGCCGCTTCCTGCTATAGAAACCGGGATAAGCTCCGTCAGCTTTGAGTCAGTCTTGGCTCCAAGGCTTCACTTTATAGCAACAAAATTGTTATTGAATTTAGCTATAAAAAATTGCGAAAACTTTTCTTTCTTTCGTGTTCTCAAGAAGTGTTTTAGGACAGCCTCGTTTATGAAATGCTATTCATCAAAGAATTGAGGCCTAGCCTAAACACGCAGTGACTCCATCAGTGCTAAACTCT
>JAHPZR010003547.1:7500-25689 GCA_019787425.1 Platygyra sinensis | reverse complement strand
TATTATTATTATTATTTTATTTCGCCTTGACCATGCACAAAACACAATAGTTGTTTACTGAGGAACTGACCAATAGAAACGTTTTGCTTACATAATTCAGGCATAGTGTATGGGCGAACCAAGGATTGTGCTGGGTTGTAGACCTTCCAACATAAATCAAGGCATCTTTGTTTGCTCGTTTGAAGTTTGCCGGGCTTCATAACCAGTTCCTGCTATTAACTATACTTAAGGCTACACCTATTCAAGTTACGGATGTGATTCCATGTGGGAAACTAATCACACTTATGTCCAGGATTGAACGCAGTTACAAATTTTGCGATTTTTCGTTAAACTCTACAAGAAATACAAAAATCTGCTGCCTCAACGATTTTTCGGTACGTTGTGCTGAAATTTACAATTTTATGCTAATCGACCAGCAAGCACCGGCTTGCGGATTTTACAAAATTTACAAAATTTACGAGTTTTTGCTACCTTCACGATTTTTCAATAAGTCATTGTGAAATTTGCGATTTTTTGCACTTCTTTGTAATGCAAATTCCACCTACTTGTGCCGACCTGCGGATTTTACAAAATTTGCGATTTTTTCGCAATTAACATAAGACAAAAGGACCGCCAAAGACGACAAGCATGTTTTTGTTCTCTCTGGAACGATTTAGCGGGATAAAAATATGTTATTACCGCATACATGTAACACACAAAACAAGATAACAGGCTGTATGTTTCTCTCGTTCTAAGGCGTTTGTTGTTGACCGAGTATCGTATTAAAAACGGGTTAAGGGGAAAGTGAGCGGAATGATATGAAATTAAGATAACGCAAGCAAAACATAACACGAGATAAGCGTTTCTTGTTCCCTGAGTATTTATTCCAGCTTCTACTAAGCGTGCGTGTCAATAGAAAGATAAACCGAGAGGAGAGGAGAATATTCCATTCCACTGAACACACCTTTTATTAACCGTGTAGCGAAGCACCCATTCAACAAGTAAGCTTCTTATTCTAAAACGCTATCAGCGATATTTTAGCGCACGCCTGTCTTTAGAATTAAAAAGCGCGCCAGGAAAATATTCCACCATTCTACAAACACGTGGCGTATTAGAATATTGTAAAACTCCTCCAACCTTAGTTAAAGCCAGTGTCGGGAAAAGTCACGACCGATGTGAGATTAATGAAACACAAGAATGGACAACATACTGTCATGGTTCGTTCTCAAAGCGTTCGTTCTATGCAGAATAAAATGAGCATCGAAAGCATACTTTGGACAAGTATTTCCCAGCCTGAGTCGCAGACGCAACCATTCGCGGGTTACTCATTTACCGTACCGTACTCAAAGGGTGATATTCAGTTGGCTGATATTAAGGGACTCAAGAATCGAACATTCGAAGCATACATCAGTCTAAAGCGTCTTATTCGAAAGTGCTTTCAGCTATGTTTAATTTTAGCGTACGCCAATCTTTGGCGAAAGAAAATTATTCCATCATTCTGCAAACTCGTCGCAACGTATAAAGATTGTCCTAAAACTGCTCTAGTCTTAAAGCGAGCTTTAGGATAGGTCACAAAAGAGTAATTTATTATATAACATAAACCTACCGTTTTAAAGGACATTTCGCGACTCTAACATGACGGCATGCCTTTTGATACGGAAAGGTCAGCGGTATGACCTTCGGACGCCATGTTGCTTATTCCCTTAGTGTTTCCTTCCTTTTTTAACTCATTCGTTGCGAAGCAATGGATGAGTTTTTGCAGAGAGGGGCAAAACGGCGTTAGCATTAATCTGCGTTGACGGATGTGACGACACTAGCAAAAATAGCGGAAGTGACGTTATAAATTGGTGCGATGTGAGCAACCGCTGACGAAGTAGTCTATTGCCGCGAATAGCAAACATATTAACAAGCCTAATTAAAGCACTTTCTGGATGATTGCAAAACACCGCGAGGAAATTTATATTCTGAAATGGAGGTATTCAGTAAATAAAATTAGTCCAAAACAATATTCTTTTTCCTCCGAAAATGAGCCCGCGTACCTACCATCCCCTCCAGGGGCTGTTTTTGTTCATTGGGTCTCATGGTCTCGTGTTCGAGAAGGTAGACCGCCAAGCTTTGCCCGAGAAGGTAGCCATTTTTTTGGTAGGAATATTTGACTCCCTTTCACACGTCAATCCAATCCAAACAGTCTATAAAGTATAGCTCTGGTGCTAATCAGTGCCTTATTACTGGGCTAAAAAGTGTTGATGATACTGAATGGATCTGTAGCACTTGCCATTCAAACTTAAAAGAAAGTAAGTTACCCCAGTGCTCAAAGGCAAATGGCATGAGTTTCCCTAAAAAACCTGCAGTACTTGATTTGACTCCATTGGAGGAAAGACTTGTATCGCCACGTATTCCTTTCATGCAAATTCGTGAACTTCCGAGAGGGGGTCAGCTTCTAATTCATGGCAATGTAGTTAATGTTCCAAGTGATGTAAACTCAACAGTGCACACACTGCCTAGATCGATCAGTGAATCACAAACTATTCCAATAAAGCTAAAGAGAAGTCTGAGTTACAAGCATCATTATCAGTTTCAAAATGTTAGACCTTTGAAAGTATTAGAAGCAGCCAAATATCTTGTCAGTACTAGTGAGTGTTTAAAAGTGAAGGTATTGAAGTACAAGATTCCTGGTAAAATAACAATACTTCTCATATAAGCGAGCAAGAGGATTGGCAGGAATTTGTTCAAGGCCACGATAACCACAAAACAAGTAGCAAAAATGATGAAGATCAAGGTAGTAATACTGCAAGCAGTGTAATTGACATTGGCACTAACATGAGTTCCGACCCAGAAAGTCATGAAAATGATAGCTGGTGTGAGGTTCAAGAGCGCCCTTCTGGAGTAACAGACACTTTATTGCAAGAACCAGATATATGTGAAAATTCTGATAAAATTTTAAGCTTTGCTCCAGGTGAAGGAAACAAACCACTGGGCATTTTTATGGATAAAGATTCAGAATTTTTGTCGTTTCCCACAATATTTTGTGGCAAACGCAGAACAGACAACAAAGATAGGAAGATAGCGTTATCTTACAGTACTATTGTTAAGTGGGAATTGCGATGCCAAGACAGGAGAGCTTCAGAATCAGTCCCTAACTTATTCTATAAACTTAAAAAACTTCAAATTAAAAAAATCCAGGATACTGCTTGCATTTCTTTACGAAAGTGTAAAACAAAAGGCAAAAAGTACACAGCAGGTGAACTTAAGACAGAAGATTACATCAACAAACTTGTTCATCTTGATGAAGGTTTCAGAGTTCTTAAGAATTTAAGAGGAAGCCCGGCATACTTTCAAAAGGGTAAGAAAGATTTATTTGCTATGATTCGTCAGCTTGGTAACCCAACTTGGTTCTGTTCTTTCTCAGCTGCAGAAACAAGGTGGACACATTTGCTTAAGGCTTTGGGAAGAATCGTTGAAAAGAAGGAATACACAGATGATGATATAAAAAACATGACTTGGCAGCAAAAATCAAATCTTATTCAAAAAGATCCAGTAACATGTGCGAGAAACTTTGACCACATGGTTCAACTTTTTATTCGTGATGTTCTAAGAAGTGATGTGATGCCAGTAGGAGATGTTGCTGATTATTTTTATAGAGTTGAATTTCAGCAAAGGGGCAGTCCTCATATCCATGCCCTCTTTTGGATTAGAGATGCACCACAATATGGGAAAAGTTCTGAAGAGGAAGTTGTTAATTTTGTAGACAAATACGTCACTTGCCAAAATGGCAAAAGTAATTATATGGAAGATCTGGTGAATTTACAAATACACAGGCATGCAAAGACATGTAAAAAGATGGGGCATCAAGTTTGTAGGTTCAACTTTCCATTGCCACCCATGCAGAAAACTATGATATTGAGGCCACTTGATGATTATGATACTCTTTGTCTAGAAAAACAAAAATACATCAAAGAAAGTGCAGAAAGAATCAAGACTGAACTTGACATGATGAAATTTGGAGAAGACATCAGTTTTCAAGAATTCCTTGACAAATTACGACTGACAGAGGAAAACTACATATTGGCTTTAAGGCACACTTTAAAACGTGACACACTATTTTTGAAGAGAACGCCATCAGAGATAAGAATAAATAACTACAACACTACTCTATTGAAAGCTTGGCAAACAAACATGGACCTGCAATATGTCCTTGATCCCTATGCATGTGCAACATATATCTTAGCTTATATTACAAAAGGGCAGAGAGGAATAAGCAGACTTCTTGAAAAAGCAACTGAAGAAATTAAATCTGGTAATCAAGACATTGCTAACAAGGTGAGACACATTGGGAACAAATGTCTAAATGCTGTTGAAATTAGTGCTCAAGAAGCAGCCTACTTGGTATTACAAATGCCAATGAGGAGATCAACCCGTGATTTTCAGTTCATCAATACTTCAAATCCAGACGAAAGGGCCTTTCTGCTAAAGTCACTTGAGAAATTAAAAGAACTACCAGATAATTCACCCGACATAGAGTCTGACAACCTTATTAAGCGCTATCAGAGAAGGCCAAAGCAGCTAGAAAACATATGTTTAGCTCATTTTGCTGCCTGGTTTAATTGTGTACGCGAAAGTGTTAGAGATGTACCATGTACAAGGTCAAATGATTTTGTGCCAGAAACACATTCTGATGACAATAATGACGACGAGATTCTTAATACTATTGATGATACAAGCACCAGTAAAAATGAGTACAACATGAGAGGTGGTATTAAACTTGTAAAAAGATGTAGGCCCAAAGTCATCCGCTCTATCAGATTTCATAAAGATAGAGATCCAGAAAATTTCTACAGAGAACAGCTTATGCTTTATACTCCATGACGAAATGAAAGTACTGTTTTAATAGCAAATTGTGAGAGCTATGCCGAAAGATTAGAGCAACTGAACCATGTTATCCTTCGCAACAGTCAGCAGTATGAATGCCATAACAAAACGCTACAAAAAGCCATAGACGATTTCAACAGTGATTACTGTGACCACCATGATAATGTGGCACCAAATACACAACACAATAATGAACAGGACTGTGCACAAAAACAAAAACCAAGTGAATTGTTCGGATGTTTTGATCCAGGGGACAATAAGCTTCATAGCCAGTATGACATGGTTGATGACATTGGTATATTTCCTAGATGCAATGACCATGAAGAATTAGTTATCAAGCGTTTATCTGATGCTGAATATTATAAGCTGGTACGCTCATTGAATGAAAAACAAAAGCAGTTTTTCTATCATGTACTACACTCTATCAAAACAAGTGACAAGCCTCTCAAACTCTTTCTGTCAGGTGGTGCAGGTGTTGGTAAATCAACTGTTACAAATGCACTGTACGAAGCAATGATTCGATACCTCAATAGCATACCTGGTGAAAATCCAGACGACATTAAAGTGCTTAAAGCAGCCCCTACAGGGAAAGCAGCCTTTAATATAAATGGAAACACTTTACATTCAACTTTTAAAGTGCCAGCCAATAAAGGATTTGAGTACTGTAAACTTGATAGTGACAGGCTAAACACATTAAGAACAAAATTATCCAAACTAAGAGTACTATTTATTGATGAAATATCTATGATAGGAAGTGGTATGTTTAATTTCCTGAATTCAAGGTTACAAGAAATAATGGGCACAAAGGAGCCATTTGGAGGAATAAGTGTCTTAACTGTTGGAGATCTGTTCCAATTAAAACCTGTTTTTGATAGCTGGATATTTAAAAATCCAAACACTTGCTATGCTGCTTTAGCAACAAACTTGTGGACAAAATACTTCACCTTATTTGAGCTAACACAGATAATGAGGCAAAAAGATGATAAGCAATTTGCAGAGCTGCTCAATCGTTTGAGAGAAGGAAAGCATACCAAGGATGACATAGTATCCTTAAAACAAAGATGTCTTCATAATATGATATCAGAAGAAAATAACTTGTATCCTAAGAATATCACACATTTGTTCACTACAAATGCATCTGTCAATGCCCACAATGACAATATATATACCTCATCAAATACTCATAAAGCACAGATCAAAGCAATAGATATTGTCATTGGGGACATTTCTGATGAGCTAAAAAAACAAATGAAAGAAAAAGTACCAGATGACCCAACTAAAACAATGGGCTTATACTCCTTTGTCCAAATAGCAACTGGTGCAAAATATGATTTAACAAGCAATATTGATGTTACTGGTGGTTTGACAAATGGTGCAGAATGCATTATAGAGAACATAGATTATAGGGTTGAGAACTCTAACAGACCAAGTATAATATGGTATAATACGTTCTTCACCGAAACGCAGCGAACAGCAGAGTACAACTACAAAATAAAACTAGAAGAAGTTAGAAAGCTATTGGACTCGTGGACCTGGAGATTTTTGACTATTTTAGGCAAAATACAGGTAATTAAGTCGCTTGCAATATCTAAATTTGTGCATCTATTGACGGCTCTTCCTACTCCCGGAGAACCGTTTCTAAAAGAATTAGAAACGCTCTTCTTCTCGTTTATTTGGAGTGGAAAGCGTGACAAAGTAGCTAGGAAAACGATAATCAATGATGTAGAGAATGGGGGCTTAAAGATGACTGATATTCGATCTTTTGCTAAGGCTCTAAAGATCTCTTGGATTAAAAAAGTATGGGACGTAAATTACCAAGCAGATTGGAAAAGGCTCTTAACTTCTGATTGTTTCTATTGGGAAGATGTTTGGTTATTAAACAAAAAATCACTATTCGTTTTTGGTAGCTCCTTTATGCAAAATGTTTTTTGGAGGGATGTTGTTGAATCATGGGCAGAGTATGTCCGCGAACCTGTAGAAGCCAGATACTTTTTGTCACAGCCACTGTGGAATAATGTTTTTATTAAGATTGAGAACAAACCGGTTTTCTATAAATCGTGGTACATGAAGAATCTACGTTATGTCAATGACCTTGTAGATGAATCTGGTTTTTTTCTATCACCAACCGAATTAATCAGTAAGTTTAATCTTAAGAGCAACTTCTTAAATGTCTATGGTGTTATGTGTGCAATCCCAAATTCATGGAAAACTGAGATTAGGGACTATGGTAAAAAGTTGCAAGCGGTCTCATCTCATAGTATAGAGGGCCTATTTAAAACAAAAAGGGTGACCAGTTTTACTTATGACTTTTTGCGAAAGTCTATTGCTTTACAGCCAGCTAAGGTGCAACGTAAGTGGAATAGCCTTCTTCCTTCCTCGGTTAATGATTGGACTACCTATTATATAATCCCTTTCTTATGCACAAGCGCTAGTAAGTTAAGAAGTTTTCAATATAGGATTTTC
This sequence comes from Platygyra sinensis, assembly GCA_019787425.1. Classification (NCBI taxonomy): domain Eukaryota; kingdom Metazoa; phylum Cnidaria; class Anthozoa; order Scleractinia; family Merulinidae; genus Platygyra; species Platygyra sinensis. Next base: position 18,378 of record JAHPZR010003547.1, on the reverse strand, counting down.
CATAGAATAATTGGCACAAACACGATGTTAATGAAAATAGGGATTAGAGATCAGGACGAGTGTTTTTTCTGTGATAAAAAACCTGAAACCATAGAGCATCTCTTTTGGTATTGTGACAGGATATGCCCCCTTTGGAACGACCTCTCTAACTGGATCTGTGAGCAAACAAAAATTAAAATCGCGTTTTCCCTTGAATCCGTCCTCTTGGGATATACAGGTTGTATGCCTTATAATAATGCTATTAATTGTATTATTTTAGTAGTCAAGTTTTTCATTTATAAATGCAAGATGGAACGCCGTTTCCCCGATTTTCCTGGCATACAAAGCTACCTTAAATATCATTATACTATTGAAAAATTTGCATGCAGTTTTTATCATCATGATAAAATTTTAAGTAAGTGGAGACAAATGGAAAAATTATTCCACTAAGAAACAGTGTTAGTGTACTTTTTGTAAGCGTGTGTTTAATGAGCATTGTTAAGCTACACTATGTATAAGCAATTAGTGTTTCTTTTTTGTAATGTAACAAGTAGTGTATTGTAGTGTACTGTAACGGATGTGGTGTAATAAAGAAGTTTAAACAAACAAAAAAAAAGTATAATATGGGTGTCTTTTTGTGATCCAGCCATTGGCAGAAAACAACGCCAAGAAAACTGTCATCTTTATCATAACAAAAATTTAAGAATTTAAATGAGCAGAAGATAAAAGTAAATGAAAATGTGGCACAAGAAATGGAAAGACTAAGAAATGAAGCAACTCTTACTCCAAGAGCTTCCCTCCAAAATACTGATTTATCACTGCTCACTGTCATATTCCATAATGTTAGATCTTTACATTTACATATTAATGATCTGCAAAGTGACTACAATATGCAGATAGCTGATGTTAACATTTGTGTGGAAACTAGGCTTTGTTCTGCAGATACAAGTGATGACTACAATTTACCAAGATTTCAGCTATACAGAAATGACTATAGCCAATCAAATGCCAGAACCTCCTATGGTACTGCTATGTATGTGGGAAATAATATTCTTTGTTCACAAATTCCATACAGATTTAACTACAACCATGTTGAAATTACAATCATGGTTACTAATCATCTAATTAAAGACCTGCATGTCATTGGTATCTATCGCTCTAAGAACAAAGTCAATACAGCAAAACTTCTTGATGCTCTAAAACATCTTCATGATACAAAATTAGCTAAAGTTGTACCTACCCTTGTTCTTGGAGACTTCAATATAAACTTGCTTGAAGAGACATCAGAAAAAAAAGCACTCTCAAAATATTTAATTGAGCAAAAGGGTTACACACAATTAATGACACAGTTCACAACTGATTATCGCACATTGATAGATCATATTTACACAAATGTACCACATCTTGTTACATCATCAGGTGTTCTTGAATCATATTTCAGTGATCATAAACCAATTTATGTCTCTTTGACATCTAAGTGAGACCTTGGACTTTTTTTATCCCATACTATTCCCTAATCAGTTGCTAAGGATAAGTAATCGTCTACACAATAAATAATGCAAAACTGCACAAAACCAATTTACATAATGCACAACATTGGGGGTGTTTACCAAACATCCCTATCATGGATAATGAAGTCCTATTTACATACAACAGGTAAGATACAGAAGTAAACTGTAGAGCACTGGCATTGTGGGTGCACAAGCCAGTTCATTTCATACCTTTACAAGAATAAATTTAACCTATTTCTCTTTTAAAATTTCAGCTTAAATGGGCATACTGCATAAAAACAATCAATGGATCACAAGAGTATAGTGGTGCTGGTGATTTCTTGTTCAAGTACTGTCAGTACCTTATTGTCACAACTCCAAGCTACAGGGTGTACATGAACATCTCATATAAGTGATGGAAAGGTTATTCTTTACTAAGGCCACTGAAGGACAATGCTGACACAGATGAAGCAAAGAAAATACACCTTAGGCCCATGTTATCACCAGGAGACACTTATGTTATGCCTAAACAACTCAAAAAAAAGATCAATCAAACTCAAGATTGCAAGGATCTGTACTACCATCTCAACTACCGCCCAAATGAGAAACAAACCAGCACCATTTTATCCTCTACAAAAGAGCATATGCAGCATATGGACCCTTTCTTAAACCTTCAATGCAGTGTCACGGAGTCATAATGAACAATATCAAGGACTCATTAAAGGAACTATGTGCCCAATACAATAAGAATGCTGCCATGACTTCTCCAGAACATTATACTTATTATTGAAAAGGAACATCACAAAATGTACATCTGGCTTAACTGTCATTAAATAATCAGTCCATCAAGCAAACTGAAAATTCCTCTAGGATAAAATAACTGGTATTGAAGGACAATAATTAAGTAAATGATTCTTTTAGTTTCCCTAATTTACAAACAGCGTAATGGCAACTATAATGGCTACTACCACGTCATATAAATCAAATAATTTATGGCTTCATGCCATACATAGATTATGCTCCTGAACTCAACAGGACAAATCATGAAGCTCTGATAAAAAAATAAAAAAAAAAAAAATTATACACACCATTTTTGATCATTCCATCCTTGAGTATCATTAAACTTTCACAAAAAAAACAACACCAGGAAATATCCATTTTAGCATCCAAAATTACAACAGCATTCAATAATAGTCATTTACGCATCTAATAATAATCAACACTTTCTGCATTTTACATTAAATACTTGAATGTATGATACTCTGCTGCACTTGGGATGTCAGTTACATAGTATGTCTAAAAGTCAATATATATTAAGACAACATTCCTCTGATGTAAAACAAAACTAAATGTTTAAATAAAAAAATAAAAATTAACTATATAAGCTTAGTTCTACCTAAAAAAACACAGTTTTTGTGGTTGTTGTTGTGCATTCAGCACTACTATGCAAACAAGGAAACAGGGTAAATCAACAGAAATTTGTTACAAAACCCAATTGGCAGATGGCACACCAGTTGCTTACTGTGGAGGAATTTAAACTGAAGCCACCGAACACAGCCCCAAGACGAATTCATTTTATGTACATATATTGCTTTTCGACCCGTTGAAAAATTGCCTCTCATTTCTGTACAGCCCAGGCCCAACGCGGTTTGATTCCATGGCAACACCAAAAGGACAAACCCTACGCATGCGCATGACATAAGCTTTAGTTCGGACCTCGTGCTTTCCCTTTCGCGCGACATGGCATCGAGAATGTCGAGTTCTGACAGTCCAAGAAAGCGAAAATACAAAGACATAGAGGGATATATCCATACCGTTTCAGAGATAAAGATTCCGAGCTCTGGTAACAGGTATTTTGATTTTAAAATCCAAGAAAAGGAGGACGTCAGTCGCGTCGTTTGCTTCTCGCCAGACAAACACAAAAAGGTGAAAGATCAACAGAACTTGAAAACGCCTGTTCGTTTATTGACTGTTAGTCCGCAAAAAAGCAGATTTCAACCTGATGTCGAGGAATATAAGTTGTATAACTTTTCACAAGTGCAAGAGGCAAAGAACTTGTCATTCCGCTGGAAAGATGTAACAGGACAAGTTGCGAAAAATCCTTCTCTTCAGCAGATACTGCAGCACTCGACAGTTGGCGACACTGTCTCGGTGAAAGCCCGAGTGCTTTCGAAAGGAGAAACAACGACTGTTACTTCACGTTCCACAGGCAAAGAGGTGAAGAAGTGTGAGCTCGTTGTCAGTGATGGAACTGCTGTCATTGCTGCCGCCATCTGGGAAGATGTGATAGAAACAGTTACACAAGGGCAGGCGTACGTATTTGGAGATGTGAGAGTGGGCTATTTTAATAAGACGTATCTCCAGTGCGCTCAGTCTTCAACTATTTCACCATGCAACGAAGAAATCAACATCTCCGAAGCGATGGCATTAGAGGCTGAGAAACTTAAGCCTAAAGAAACAGAAAGTGAAGAGATTGAGGGCAGAATCCTGGCAGCAGATATCACCAAGCTGTATGTTTGTGTAAATTGTAATGGGAGAATCGCAGCAGAAGAAGATAATGACCATGAAATGGTGAAGTGCACTTCTTGTAAACAGATGATGCTCGTATCACTTTTGTCAGCAACGTTGTCAGCTAACTTCTTACTTGCTGATTTGCAAGGTGAGAAAATAGGACGTTACTACTCCCCAAGTGCCCCTCTTAAAGACCTCTTTGCTAAACTATCGTGTACCGACGGATATAACATCAAGGCAGATGTCACGAAACTAAGTACAAAAATAATATATGCAACACTTCTGCCTATAAAGAAGATAAAATTTTGCATCTCAAATTCAGACAAGATCATCTTGTCTATGCAAATTGTGCACGACAACGATTAGAAGCCCCAAGACTTTCTTAAAAAATGTGTTTTTGTTACTTAGAATTAGATCACAACTGCCTCAATCTTGAGGTAGCTGGCAACTGCAAAGAGATTGCATCTTCTTTCTTCCATCAATATTATCGCTTACAATTTAGTTTCAGTTTTATCAAACATTAGATGAGAAACACCTAGGATGTTACTACTTACCAAGTGCACCTATCAAAGCACATGTCACAAACTAAATACAACAATATTATGTGCAACATTTCTGCCCATAAAGAAGTTAAAATTTGCCATTTCAAAATCACATAAAATCATTTTGTCTATGCAAATTGTGCATGGCAACGATAACAAGTCCCAAGACTTTTGTTAAAAACTGTTGTGTTGTTGTTACTAACACTTAACTCACACCTACGTCAATCTTGAGGTAGCTGGGAACTGCAAAGTGATTGCATTTTCTTATTTCCATTTCAAGATTATTGCTTACAATTCAGTTTCAGTTCTCTCAACGACTACATGAAAAATACCAAGGATGTTACTACTTACCAAGTGCATCTATCAAAGCACATGTCACAAAACAAAATACAGCATATTATGTGCAACATTTCTGCCCATAAAGAAGTTAAAATTTGCCATTTCAAAATCACATAAAATCATTTTGTCTATGCAAATTGTGCATGACAACGATTACAAGTCCCAAGACTTTTGTTAGAAAAATGTTGTTGTTACTTAGACTTAAATCACACCTGCCTCAATCTTGACGTAGCTGGCCACAGCAAAAAGATTGCATTTTCTTTTTTCCATTTCAAGGTTATCGCTTACAATTGAGTTTCAGTTCTGTTTAAGATTATATAACATAAACCTTGGATGTGACTACTTACGAAGTGCCCCTATCAAAGCACATCACAAAACTAAATACACAAATGATATGGGCAAAACTTCTGCCCATAAAGAAAAAAAATTGCCATTTCAAAATCAGATAAAATCATTTTGTCTACGCAAATTGTCCACAAAAGATTAAAAGTTCCTCAATTGTTCTTAAGAAATGTTATGTTCTTGTTACTTAGAATTAAGAAACAACCTCAGTCATGTGGTTGTAGGAACTGTATAGAGATTGCATTTCCTTTTGTCCATTTCCAATATCTGTTGTAGATTATTGCTATCATTTAGTTTCAGTTCTTTTACCCACATGAAGTTAAAAAGCAACTTTGAAACATTTTGTAGATCAAGCTTGTTAACATTAAATCTTGTTCAATTAGAGAAAAATAAAGTTAGATGTTGTGTTTGGACATAGCATTCTATTTGCTTCGACAGGTTTTGCTCTGAAAGTTCTGCATTGTGTCTCTTTCCCCAAACTCCCATTCATGCAACAAAAATAGCAAAATATTGTCTGCCTCATAATACCCCTTATCAATTAATGAACCAAACAATCAACCTTATTACAGCGAGACACCTTTATGTCAGTCTGCATTTGGGTGCATGGGATGAAGGGTGTAGCTTGAAACTTTTCCAACAAGTCATCACATTTTCCCCACAATTTCTGTTATATGGACGAATGAGTTAGCTCTTAGGAGCCTTTGATCTTAATTTTGTGCATAATGACTGTGTATATCGGCATACCTATGAAGTGTTTGTACTAGGGACCATCAGATTGCTTGTAAGTAATCGCTTTGTCGATTTACTTCCACTTCGTTGCCTTTAATTTCAATTTCTTACGCGTTTACACCCTCCATATTTGTAGTTGCAGAAATCATCATACCTATCTGTATGCTGCATTCTTTATTGGCAACCTTCATTAAAGGCTATGGAAACTTCACTTCAGAGAAGTCTATATTAAGTGGCTACCCTGTTTTGCGTGGACCTGTGAGTTTAATAGTAAATACTAAAGTTCGTGTTGGAAGTACTTTGCAAATTTGCAGAAAGCTTCCGTGGAATAACCTTTTTTGCAAGTTGTAATCCATGAGAACTGAAAAACGCAACTTATTTCCACATACAAAAGAGTTCCCCGAACGTCCATGCCCCTAGTAAAGGACATTCCACTGTTGCAAACAGTCAATAATCATGAAATGTTCATACTTTTGGTTTAATTGACCTTGCTTGTCCCACTAGGGATGAAGCGAATAATTTGAATGGAATTCTAGTTTGATGTGGGGTGAGGGTGAAATGTACTTCACTTTAATGTTTTGGTTTATCTTACATTTACTATTTAGGCCTATCAAAAGATGCATAAGATATAATCCATGCTTTTGTGAATTGACCTACATGTAGATATTACAGTTTGGGTTATTTTCATCAAAGACTTTCATCTGACCCTTTGAAAAATTTCCTTCGATTTCATTGATGGGCTAGCGAATTCTCATAAATATCGCAGTTTCCCTAAATTTCGTTGATTTTGTCTATGGTCTTGCGAATTTCAGCAAATTTTGCACTTTTTGTAACCCTTCGAATATATTTCGTTGATTTTGTAAGTGGTATTGCGAATTAGAATTACGGTCGTTTCGCCTACTGTCTGTTCGCCTACGTCTATAGTCGATTCACCTACGTCCAATATGTAAGTTCACCTACTCCGTACTATGACAATCATTGATTCACCTACTTGATGCGCGATGTCGGAGTCAGTCGATTTGATTTGTACTTGATGCAGTGAATTCAAAAAAACAATTGTCGTAGTTCTATACTTATGTTTGTGGGAGAATTTTTTTAGAACGAGGAATATTGTGTTAGACTCATCATTAAGACGTACTCGAACTGCCATATTAGACGTAGGCGAATCGACTCTAGACGTAGACGAACAGACAGTAGGCGAAACGACCCGTAGGCGAAACGACCGGTTACCGCGAATTATCATAAATTTCGCACTTTTCGTGAATTTCGTAATTTTTGTAACTTTCGATGGGCCTTCCTGCAACCCTGTGAATAAATTTGATTGATTTTGTAAGTGGTATTGCGAATTATTGTAAATTTCGCAGTTTCGTAAATTTCGTAATTTTCGCAATTTTCGTAACTTTCGATGGCCTTCCTGCAACCCTGTGAATATATTTCATTGATTTTGTAAGTGGTATGGTGAATTATCGTAAATTTCGCAGTTTTCGCAAATTTCGTAATTTTCGCAATTTTCGTAACTTTCGATGGGCCTTGCCTGCAACCCTTTGAATAAATTTCGTTGATTTTGTAAGTGGTATTGTAAATTATCGTAAATTTCGCAGTTTTGGCAAATTTCGTAGTTTTCGTGACTTTCGATGGGCCTTCCCTGCAACCCTTTGTATATATTTCGTTGATTTTGTACGTGGTATCGCGAATTATCGTAAATTTCCCAGTTTTCGTAAATTTCGTATTTTTCGCAATTTTCGTAACTTTCGATGGGCCTTCCTGCAACCCTGTGAATAAATTTCGTTGATTTTGTAAGTGGTATGGTGAATTATCGTAAATTTCGCAGTTTTCGCAAATTTCGTAGTTTTTGTGACTTTCGAAGGGCCTTCCCTGCAACCCTTTGAATATATTTCGTTGATTTTGTAAGTGGTATTGCCAATTATCGTAAATTTCGCAGTTTTGTAAATTTCTAATTTCGTAATTTTCGTACTTTCGATGGGCCTTCCCTGCAACCCTTTGAATAAATTTCGTTGATTTTGTAAGTGGTATGATGAGTTTTCGTAAATTTGCAGTTTTCGTAAATTTCGTAATTTTCGCAATCCTTGTAACTTTGGCAGGGCTTCTCTGCAACCTTTGAATAAATTGTGTTGATTTTGTAAGTGGTATGGCGAATTTTTGTAAATTTCGCAGTTTTCGTAGCTGCGTTCAATCTTGGACATTACTCACTAACTAGTATGCCTATCAGCAGTCAATGCTGACGTGTAACGTATATATGGCGAAAGGGATTGAGAGTTAAACCAAACTACTATTTGTTTTGCATTTGTTCAGCGTCCTTTCTTTCTTTTTTTCTTTTTATAAAAGCTTTATTGGGTAAACCACATAAATAAATAGCATAAATAAAAAAGGCAAGACCCAAAAGGGGCAGGTGCTACGAGATGAAGTCCCATGCGAGGCACCGCCCCTGGATTAAGACCTAAAATTAAAACAAAGGCATACACAAGAATTCATAAGAGGAAAGAAATATATATCTAGAGTGGCATGAGCATGTTTGGACTAGCATCCACGTGCAGAGGTAATTGAGAGGTAATTGAAAGGTGAGTGTTCATTAGTTTGTGGACAGTTGTATAAAGAAAGTTGTGTTAAAAAAGTGCTAATGTTCCTATAGCTCATTTTTGAAACAACTTTCTTCATACAATAATTCCAAGTGCTACACAGCATCAATTCAATTGCGGGCAGTTGTAGCATGTTACACAATGGTTTAAAATCTATGTTGCGTTCTACACACCATGAGGGCTGCAGTGCTATGCAGCAACTTTTAATTGCATGGGAAAGAGGTTGCCAGGGCTACAATCTAGTCACCAGGGTCCAATAGACCATTTTACAGTTGTCAGCTTAGTGACCTGGTTTCTGAATCTGAATGGCAGCGAGGCTGGAGTTGACCTTGTCTTGACACAGACCTTGCTGCTTTTATTGTGCAAATCAAGTTGTTCTTATGCTAACTAATTTGCATTTACATAAGAAAAGCGGAGGTCTGTATCAAAGCAAGGTCACCTCCAGCCTCACTTGCACTCATAGCCAGGTAACTAAGCACACAACTGTAAAATGGCCTATTGTTCAATAGTGGGTTAACTTGACTCTGAACAAAACCATTAACCCTAGGTGCTCACCCTGCTTTGAGTAACTGCTTTGAGAACTCATTACAAGCAAAACACAGGTTACTTTCAACAGTAAATTTAATCTTTAACTAATTTTAGGTTTAGGTATGAAAGTATGATGAACCAACAAAATAACTGGGAGGTGTGATAGTTGGCACTGGCTAAATGAAAACGAATCTAAATTGGTTTTAGGAGGTGATTTGAATAAAAGAAATGCATAAAATGTAAATGAACATAATAAGTCAAAGTTCAACAAAACTGAATCAACTTTACTTCAAGGCAAACATTTCAGCATCAACATGTGTAAAAACCAATATAATCCTAACAAAGATAACATTACAAGTATTCTAACAGAACCCTATATAAGTAAGTAATTTGCCATTAGAAATGGTGGTAGTGTTCCCAAATTCTAACCGTCCAATTGCATAAAATGAACAAAAAAACAACAACATGTAAACTGGAAGGTTATGTTAAGTAATGTCCATCTGCATTGCAGAAGCACTAGACAAATGATTTTTTGGGATTAAAAGTTCATAACCTCTGATTGTAACTGAAACCAATACTTTAAACATGATGATGGAAAGTGTAATAAACATTGGCAAGTTAAGATCTGCATTGTTTTTCTAATGCGTCACGCAACGACTGACTAAGTGAAAGAAGGGCTACTCGTAGTCTAAATCGACATAGAAAAACAACTGCCATATAAAAGCCAAATAAATTAACCATCACATCAACTCAACACGGCAACCGTACTGCGCTGAGAATTTCAAATGCTATTCGGTTTTCTGTGGCCCTTCCATGTGCTCGGCTTCTTTGACGTTTTCGCAGTCACGCTCCAACAGCCATTTGGAATTACATTTTGCACACCAAGAGTAGAAAATGCACATGTTACATGTGGCATTAAATTACAAGTGAAGTTTATTTCTACATTTTAAAATAGCTTTTTTTAAGTGCTCAGTCTGTATGGTCTGCACAGTCTGCACGGTCTGGTCTACAGTGTGCATGGTCTGCATTTGGGGTGACCCAGTTCGTGATGTCTTGCTTGTTTACTCGAACATTCAAATCACGAAATAAAATTTTCTTTTGTGAAACATTCAGGCAAAACTACGCGAAAGCTTTGTCAGAGCCTTTTAAAGCACTATAATAGTATGCGTTCGTAGTTAAGTTTTAGTTTTTAAGCTTAAAACAAACATTAATTTACAAAGTAAAAGCTCAACTAACCTTCGAGAAGAAGAGCACATGGCAAAAAAACGGCGTGCAAGGCATTGTGGTTGAATTTGTGGATACAGCGCAATGCATTGTGGTAGAAAAGTTTGAAGCTCGATTCCCTTGCCGATTATAACTGCTGACTTCGCTCAGTCGCTTCAGGCTCCTTCGCTGCGAAAACCGAACCAAATATTGGCTAAATCAGCAAAACCGAAAATCCCAACGCCCCCCTCACAACTGGATGTCACCCATACCACCATTGACGACGACCTGGATTTTCTCACTTTACTTTACAAACAGGGGGTCGGTTACAATACTATCAATACTGCTCGATCCGCCGTGTCCTCGGTTATTACACCAGCGGAGAAGACGTTTGGAGAACATCTCCTGGTAACCCGTTTCCTCAAAGGAACCTTTGAACTTAGACCATCTCTGCCCAGATACTCCACTTCATTATTCAACAAATTGTAACACTATCCAAATATGGTCATGATGCTCTCGATATCTGTCATCCGTAGGTAACAGATATCCGGCGATATGTATACGTAGCTTCGAACGTGGGAAGAAAAAGTGAAGTGAAAAAATGTCGACAGAAAGGTT
>JAHPZR010003547.1:0-2500 GCA_019787425.1 Platygyra sinensis | reverse complement strand
GTGAAGGAGCAGACGGAAGAGCGTTCACAGACATCCTATAAAAAGAAATTAATTTATTTCCAATAGCCCATTTCACGGTTAATTTTTCTCATTTGCATTACAATGTAATCCAACGTGGATGCGAGGCAATTTCGGGCTAAAACTGCAAAATAGCCCGAAATTGCCTCACATACATGCTAGAATTTATTGTAATGCAAATGAGAAAAGGTAACCGTGAAAAGGGCTATTGGAATTCAATTGGCATGCCCTTGAAATCAAACAGTTCTCCATCTTGATCTCTGACACTGAGAGTGATACTATTTACATGTAAATCTGTCGAACAGTCACGATATGGCTGCTGATGAGAAGAATCATATCTGCCTTTTTCATAAGGCTTGCCTCTTACATCAAACTTGGCTAAGAGATCTGACCTTTTGCCGTTGAATAGATTGTTATTTTTGTCAATCATATCACAGTGAATGAAGTACGCCGTTGGTGTTAGTATGTGTTTTATAAATATTACTAATTTGTTTACATCGCGGCCAATGTTAAGCAAATTGGGTAGATTAAGATCAATTTTAAATGGTTTTCGCCCATGATTTGTGATCACAAGCTGGCCAAGGGGCGAATAAGTATCAGCGCCTATTTCATATATTAATTTTTTGAAAGCTTCTACCATTGTATTTGCCAAGGTTTTCAGAGTGTAATGCCCGGTGGAGATTTTCAATTTTTTCAATGTATTCTCAGATTCAACAAGCGAGATTGTGCTTTCATTTTTAAGCGTATCCCAAGAGTTGTACAAACTGCAAGAGAGCAGTTTCATGAAATGTACTTTGGATATCGGCTTGTCAAAATAGAAGGTTTGGCCGTTAGTTTGCGCGACAAGAGTAAGCAAAATCATTTTAAATATAATATATAGACATTAAAATAGATCGGATCGCAAAATATATGCAAACGCCAGAGGTAAAAAAGAAATCAAGCGCGGTTAAGGACAAAGCCTGGAAACAGTTCGTTAACCAGTTTCCGAACACGGATGTGACAAAATTCGTTTCACAGGTTAGCATCGATGATAACAACATCTTCAGCGCGGAATTGTTTTTCAAAGCAGGCCCTGACCTTTTGCAGAGCTTGTTTGGCTCAGACAGAAAATATTGGAGCCAGCAGATGAAGACCGCACTCGGGCTAGACGGCGATTATGGCTTTCCCTATCAACTGTCGCCGTTGAAAAACAAAACAGCGTTACCAATTCCCTCGATTGATTTCACAGAAGAGGCGCCAGGCATTGCTAGAATTTTCAACAAACAGAACAAAATCTATGCGACGCCAGACGAATTTTTTATCACAAAATTTCGCGACATATTCAAACAAACCAGGCTCAAGCACACAACATCAGCTGAAGCAAAAACCTGGCTAAGAAGTCCAAACATGAAATACTGGCCGCAACAGCTGAACTTTGCGGTGTTTTGCGCTACGCAGGGTTGTGGTATTTCTCGCGAAATTTTTGACAGCGGTCTATCTATAACACCACAGATAAGAGCGTTCTACCAGTTTCACGTGTATTTCATGGTTAGGCGAATTCTGTACCAGCTAGGTGACATACAGAACATAAGCGCTTTGCTGGGAGACCCCACATTCAACCAATTTAACAACCATTATGACGTGGCCTCTTACAAAAGGATATGCGCTGAGTTCGGGGTTGACCCATCGAGCGATTTCCGCTTCACACACGGCAAAAACAACGGCCTTGACAAGGGGCGACAAAAACAGAATACGAATATCCAGGGTGGAATAAATTTAGTGATGACGGCGGCAAAGCGATCAAAGGGGACTTGATTTATTACATTGAGCCAGATGTGTCCACCCCGTATGACATGGTTCGCCCCAAAAACAGCAGCGGGGCTGATGCAAGCAGGGCTTTCACGCATCAACCAGTCAGTCGAGGCATTCGTTTACTGCATCTTAGGCGCGCAGGTAAATGTAAGGAGCAGCATCCTTGGAGTAGGCGGGAGAGCAAAAGAGGCTGATGGAAGACGCAATCAGACAGCCTGACTTAGCGCAAAGCGTGCAAAGATACCAGCTCGCAGTGGATCAAGCGAAAGTAAGGGTAAATCTTGCCGTGTGCCGGGGCCGTGGCGGATGCCAGTGAGAATGATAATCAACACAGAAAGTGTTGTAGGATACAACAACAAGCTAAAGCAGGCGGCCGCAGGATTGAAACTTGGAGTCAACAACGGCATAAATCTTGGCACAAAAAAGCGGGCTTGGTATTGATGGAAGGGGGGCCATCAAAAATAAACCGGCCCAACAGCCATCCTTCAAACCCAATACACAAAGCAGCCATGGCCGCACAAAACCCAAAGAAAGACAAGCTAAAACGCCAAGAATTACGGCAAACATCAGATGAAACTGAGAAAACCCTTTTAGAAAAAAACGCCGCAGCACGAAATAAACAAAACGGCGGTGATTGTTGGTGTAGTTGGAGTCGTGGCCCTAATATTTATTGCACTGCGTTAACGCCGCT
>JAHPZR010003546.1:95000-154077 GCA_019787425.1 Platygyra sinensis | reverse complement strand
TAAAACATCAATGTATAATAAAACAAAATCAATGTAAGTGTTACTTACCTCGACCCTGATTATTCCACCGGGATATCATAAAAACCTCATCCAATACAAACTCCACTGGTTGGCTAGCTACACACGATTGCTAGAGGACATCCGGAATGTACATTATGGCTGTAAAGAACCAATCAATTACATTGAAACCTGTATTTAGCAGACATACTTGGACCCGCATTAGTGTCCGCTTAATGCAGGGTGTCTGTTCCAATAAGTTGTGCAATAATAGTTAATCATTAACTCTTTTGTAACACAGTGTAACATCAAACACTGCTCATAGGGGAATGCCCAGCCAGTCGATGCATCAATCTGAAATTACCACTTAGCTTTAAAACGACACAATGTTAAAGGAGTCTCAGCTAGACCTTTTTTAAGTAAAAGTCCGCTGAATGCAGGTATGCGGAAAGAAAATTTGGGGACTTAAGCTTGTGTCTGCTTAAATTGTTAAAGGTTATTCACCAGTATTGCATTGCGCATCTCTACTGCGCATATTTTCACGCACAAAAAATGTCAGCTTTTTCTCTGCGGCTGGACCTCGGCTTAGGGGTAAATCGTCATTTCTCGCAAACGAGTATGGTGACCTATCATTTTTTTTGCATGTTGTCTTGAGTTGAGTAACAAATTTCTCTGTGTGAAATAAATATGGACCAATTGTCAGAGTAGAACAAAAAATTAAACAGTTGTCGGAAACGTGAATTTAGCAAGCAATCGTGACAACAATCATGGTGCTATTATAAGGCTTTATGGGGTATAAACAAAGAGCTGTTGCTCATAAACGAACATGGGGACCTCTCATTTTATTTCAAAATTTATGTTGCTACAATATAAACAATCAATAGGCAAAGTTTCACAAAAATCTCAGTGCAGGTTCTATTTCAGTCGAATGACCTACTCATATGGGGTTAGCTAAATACAGGTTTCAATATATATCGTATTCTATGTTTTATGTAGGTCAGCACGTGGGTTATATGAAATAAGACAATTATGTATGATTTTGTCTTTGGCGGACGCCGTACTGCACGCATTGAGCTATAATCTCAATTTTACGGCAAATGGCGCATAGAATCTTGACGATATAGTTTACATACATAGTTTTTGAAGCTATAATGATTTGTTCTACGAAACATAATCTTATTTTTTAGACGGCAAATCGATTAAATTTTCAAGATTGAAATTCAAATTTCGCGCTTTTAGCTGCTTACACCAATGAGAACAGCCGAACTTAATTTGATTAAAAATTTTGACACCTGTTAACTAACCGATGCTATTGCCGCGGGCTATTGTTTTTCTGCCTGCTTCTTAGCCGGACCATTACTTAAACTGGAACAAGGAAAAGTCACAAATAAGGGGAACAAACCGGCAAATGCACTACATTAAGCACAAGAGACCGTGAAGATAGGGTAAATAAAGTATTCACTTCACTTCACTCTTATTCCTTTCTTCTTTTCATACAAACCTAAAGGATCGGATAATCCCAAAAAGCCTGCGATGGAATTTTGAGAATGTATGAAAACTTTTGCCCGATCCTCACTTGCGACGCAAGCAGAAAAAAATTCAACATAAGAACGCTTGTGTTACGTCACAGCCGTCCACACTAGCGCATAGACGGTATGCGCTTTTAATGAGAGAAAAAACGATGAAACGCGTGAAATACGTAGCATACGGGTGCCATTCTTCATTAAAATCTCGCTCTGGGTTTGATTGTTGTAGTTAGAGGCTAAACTTGTCCCTTGACAACAGTCCACGATAGAAACGTCAAGTTTGCAGTCAAATCGTTACAAAGATTTCGTGACACTCATGTGTTGCGGCAGGAGCAAAGTCGCGAGAGACGAGTCAACGAGAGAAGCCGACTGTCGCTTCGTTTTCCGACGGCTTTGCTCGTGCTACCAACGACGAGAGCCTGAAAGCTGGGGCGCAAGGGCATTCTAATAATCTTAGTTATTGACCATGATGATTAACGCTTGCGAGTAAAAGATACCAACTTCCTCTGTCATGAAAACGTCTTTATTAGACGGGTATAAAAATAATTGCCTACGACGAACACTGATTTTGTGATATCACAGCATCCATGATTGTTTCATAAATCATGTCGTTCTTGATATACACTGATAAAACATTAAATACTGACATTTTTTACTGATTGATGTCCACCGATCTACCAGCAAAAAACACTACAAAGTTTCTCCTTTCGTAGGCAGCAAAAAAAAAAAAGAAAACATCTGCACGTTGCTGGAATTGATTTATAACTACATCTCGCTCCGCTAATTTTAAATTATCGATAGCTCAAATAAATTAACATAAATTCGTTATTTACAATATAAGCAAGGAATTTTTATTGAATCTTGATAATGGTGTTTTATGTCATAAAAGTGGAATTATGCATGGCAAAAAATACTGAACTACTTTATAACTTAACTGTTGATGAAAAAAAGTTGTAAAAATAAACGGATGCTTTGAGATTACCATTTTCAGCCTGTGTCAGTTTTACGAAAAATTAAAAATTACCAGAGATTTTTGTTGATATCACCAAAATCTGTCTAAGATCTAGAATGCCGGTTACATCGTTAGTTAACTGCTGGCTAAAACAACAAAATCGCTTATCTGTGTCGCCACTAAAAATAATGACGTGAACATGAAAATTCAATCCGTGTTTCTCTGTGGTTAAATCTCCAAAGTGTCATCGAATGTATGTTATTGGAGAAATGTATGGCTAAAATACACAGAATTGATTAAAAACTGAACCTTGATGGGTTGGGTGCATATACAGGTAGTCAATAAGTGATTATTTCACATACAGACGGAACTAGGTAGGGTATAAAAACTGAATATGGCTTCGAAATGAACCTTTTCGGAGGTACGCCAGCGTCCATTTTGAATTTTATTGTTTCAAATAGCTGATATGGGATGTTCAGTAGGAGGCAAACACATACTAAGGGCCCGTTCACACGTATCCAGATATTTTTGAACCCGCAACTGTTTTCTTTCCGGATTCAAAAATTTCCCCGTCCACAGGTAGCGTATGCAAATCGAATTCGCCTGTTCACACGCATCCGATGTTATTATTCAACAAATTGTAACACTATCCAAATTTAGTAGAATTCTACTAGTATACTAATGTAAATGCTGCAATCTGATTGGCTGAGCTACTCGTATCCTATCAGCCATTAGAGTGCATTTGGCTGCCGGTCGTCCTCGAAATACGGCCTCGTCGGCTAAGTTTCAGACGATATTCCGCGCGATTTCGCAGGATAATTGTTGAGTATTTAAATTCACCCTGGCACCCAGGGCTCCTCTGCAATAAAACGTCTTCAGAGCATGCGCAATAGAGAAACTAGACCTGCACCTTGTGCCGCCATATTGGTGTATTGTTCGGTAAGAGACTGGACACGATTTTGCTGCGTCATCGGATTCGAAAATATCCGGATTCACCCGTCTACACGTTATCGGATTCGTTGCGGTTTTTTTTTTCCCACTCCAGAGATCGGATTTAAAATAGCCGGGTTCGCTGTCGAGTTCGCCAGATGCATGTGGACGAGGCCTAATTTGCCCCCTGAGCATCCCATAATCGCCAAAAATGGTCGCCGTATCGCTGAAAAGGTCTATTTGGTTTTCGAATACGATTAAGCATCAAATCAGATCTTTTTTTTGCACACTTAACTAGTTTGAAGAGGCGAATAACATTCCTGCTGTTTTCTTGCTTAATTAGTTGTGCAATCATTGTTTCGAAAAATAAATCGTATGCCTAATTAAATTTGCGATTTGTTTTGAATTCCTCTCACTCAGGTCATTTTTCTGATTAGCTTATTGAGTTCAATGGGTGGGTACTGTATGAATTACGAAATGTTAATTAATGTTGTAAAACCTCTAGCCCGTTTAACGGACTCTGGTCTATGGTCGAAACGTCCGCTAAAACTGATTTAATCAGTGCTAAAGGAGCTCTATCACGGTATTTTAAGGTCCTTTGGCCATAACACACAATTGGCTTTGGATTGCAAGAAACCTAAAAATAATAGTTAACTGAGAAAGAAAACTACAAAGGGATGATAACAATAAACCACATAGGAACAAGAAGAAGATTAACACGGACCACAAATGGCAAACTTGAAAAGTTTAGGCAAAAACTAAAAAAAAAGTTCCAACCGTGACTTCACTCCTTTAAATTTGTGTCACAGACACAGACACTATAGACAACACACCATTGTAAGCATGTAACAATATCTTGATATCAGTTATAAGGAATTGTCCCGCGATCCTTGTTTTCACATGAATACTTTGAAGCTCCCGACCAACTCTTCAGAAGAAACTGTAGTTTGCCGGAACAAGTGGCACTTGTGTTTCGAGTCTCCCGTCACAATGGTAGCGAACGCAAAGTATTCTGGGATTTCTGGGTGAGCCATCGCATTGCTTACAGAATCGAAAGGGAAAAACATTCCTTGGTCTTCCTTCTGAGCCCGCGAGTTCTTCATTTGAACCCCGTCCACGGCCACTGACAGGACAACTTCACTGGACGGCTGTTCTTTGCCGAATTTTTTCAGCGATTTGGCCTGTTGTTTTTGGTATTGTTTAACGCATTCGCGCAAATGTTTTGGTCTCAGCGGTGGATTGATGACTGTAGAACAAAGATAGGTCATATTGAAATCGTAAACCTTCTCTTCAGGCACAATTTCCCACGTGCTGTCAAAGACATCGTCCGGACCAGCAGAGCTGGCGGAAGCTGTTCTAACATTTCTCCCGTTCTTTCCCATATCCTGCTCCATTTTGTGCTCTTTGTCTTTCTTGGAAGTTGAGTGAATTAAATGCGGCATGGACGCAAAACGTTTTAGCTTCGTGCTGCTTTTACTTGCCACTTTCTCTTTGTGTTTCGGCTTTTCGTGTTTGGAATCTAGCTTCCTGATTTCATCTTCCTCGGCCTGAAACAGAATAGAGAGGATCTTTACAATACAATACGACCATAGGAGGGTGAGGGATTCCAGGGTTAATTGCCCACTATGGGTCCCAATCCTGAAGCAATCCCTCTCAAGATATTTTTAGACACGGTAATCAGTTCTTCAGCGGATGCTAACTCGCGCGATACGTGAATATTTTCTCGGCGGATGCCGGAAAATGCGCAGGCTGTTCACGTGAGCGAAATTAGTGTCACAGGATTGGCTATTTCGAGACCACGTGAGCAAAACTAGTGTCACAGGATTGGCTGTTTCTAGACCACGTGAGCCAACTTAATGTCCCAGGATTGACTGTTTCTAGACCATGTGAGAGTAATTAGTGTCACATGATTGGCTGTTTCTGTACCACGTGAGCAAAATTTGTGTCATGTGATTGGCTGTTTCTACATCACGGAAGCAAAATTAGTGTCACAGAATTGGTTATTTGCGGCTGTCTTGGGATTTTCGATATCCGGAGTAATCTAAAAGCCTGGGGGGAAGAAGGTCTTTTTGAGGGATTAACAATAAATACGTGAAATGAATACTTGTCGTTAAACATACATCGATTTTTTAACCTTACAAAGCACTATACATACCAAACTACCAAAATCCTCTGGAGGAGGAGATGATGAGCTGGCCTGGGAACCACTGCAGTTAGAGGCATTTGAAATGAACGAGATTCGCCTAGACGATCGAACCGAGTCCCTGCGTTCCGAATACGTGGCCTGGCAACCAAGCCGGATAGCCTCAGTTGCAGCAACGGACGAGGTGATTCGGCTACAACGAAATGCGTGACAGAACATCCGGGTCTTTTCCCCTTGTCGAGCTTCTGACACGATGTAGCCGAAGAGCCGAGTGTCTTCCTCGTAGACTCCGAGCAGTAAGATCCACGGAATTGCATGTTGATGGAGAATTTTGTTATGCTGAGCATCTATAATGCGTATTTGTTCGGGGTGTACTTCAAGAAAGACGTTTTTGAATTCTTTGGGATGTGCCTTCTCCAGGAGCGAGGTGATGCTCTCATTGATGAGCAGATAAGATTTTTTCACCTTGAGAGCACCAAGATAAGAGACGCCAGAAAATGTAGTGACGTCATCTTCTCCTAACCAGCTCTCTGGTCCTACTGGAGTGGAGACTGGAACTTTAAAACTCTGAGGAATAAAACATAGGAGAACATAAATAGCATTTAAGAGTTAAGATACATCACCAATCGCCTTTAAAATTATTTAGAAGGATTTTAGCAACAAGTTGTGTTAATAGAATAATGTTTACAAGTGCAAATCATACTGAGTACAGAACATTTTCTAAAGTACATTAAGCCTACATGTATTGGTTCAGCTGGTCTATGATCTGTTTGCTTTGAATGAAAACAGAAAGATAGCCTCTATTTTTTGTTACGTAAAACGCTTAAACACTGTTTTCAATGAAGATGAAGAAAACATAAAAACATTACATTTATCTAACAAAATGCCGAGGATTTAAACCGTGGAAGATGGGTTCTTATCTGGAAAAGTGTTGGTATGACAAATGGCCCTTGCAAATAGCGTGAATTTTTCAAAACCGAAACTCTTAGCATATTTGTTCAAGTAAGGGAAAAAACATTTTAATAGGAAGAGGAAATATGCACAAGTAACAGTGATAACACTGAATGCTAAAAAAAAGTACATGGGACGAGAAAAACTCCGAGAGAGCTTCATCGCAGGCCATTTTGAATGCTGGTTTTTCATCAATGTCATTCGCTTTTAATTTTGAGGGTCAGGTTTCAAAACAAAGGTTTGCTACATGGTGCGATGTGGCATGAAACTGGCTTGTCCTCGCGGGAAAAACTGCCGCGTCTTCAATGAACTCTCGGAAAACCTTTTTGTTTACTATCACTGCTTTTCTTCTAGATCTGCCACTATAGACGCATGTAAATCAATGCTATTAAGGCTTGTTGAGGATTTTTTTCATTCTACAACTTGACCTGAAGAATTCGAAATTTTATTGTAAACCTCAACCGGAAATATCTTCGCTGCTCTTGACCGCCAATCAAAACAGAAAGAAAACATTGGTCTGTGGAGAATCAAAAGAGAACCTGGCCTAATAATTTCTTTAAACACAGACAGAGGTTTCGGATGCATTTAACCGATTGTATTCATTTTTAACTAAGCAGCATAGATTAATCTCGGACAGCGTATCCCTCAGCTGTTTTCTTTGCCAAAGGTAAACAAATCAACCGGCAAATGACACTGTAAACATTTACCCGCCTTAATACACCAACTTAATTCGAACAAACACGATTAAAACTCTGACGAAATCATATTTAAATTGCTGTTACCTTGGTGTTTGAGGAGTTAAATGCGTTCTTTACAGCACTGCAAATAAGCTGTGCATCGGGACAGCACATCACATAACATTCGGCGTCGGCTTCCGGTGTACACACAATCACTCCCAGGGTAGTGTGGTCTTGCTCAAACAGGTCAATAACACCGATGTTTTCCACATCAAAACTCGCGATAACTTCCCAAGGCGAGCAATTGGTGCTGATTCTCATCATGTCCGATGTAACTTCCACATTAACCGAGGAACAGTCTTCCACTTTAGTTTTAGATACAATGTCATGAATAGTTGATTGCAGAGTTTTTGCGTTTGACCTTTGGACAGTCGTTCTCTTTACAAAACGAGCCACATAAAATCCGAGCGCGCCGCCACTTAGTTTTCCGAGGCTATTGCTCTTAGGTCTTGGATCGCTTAACTCGTCTTTGCGCGGAGAAAGTTTCGGGTTTGGTTGAACCGGCAGTGAGCGAGATCTCGTCTCAACGCTGAGTTTCTCGTGTGTGCCATTAGCGGGCGTTGATACAGTCTTGTCGAGTTTGAGTCGGGGTATTCGCGATCGACGAGATTCGTGGAAGTGCAAATCACTGTACACGATATCTACTGGCGCGCTGCCTTGTCTCGGTCGCCCCGACTCATGCGTTGTCAAGCCCTTCATGTTCTCATAATGGGAATCCTCTGTGTCTCTGTTGGCATCCTCCGTGCTGCTGACACTCTGCCGTTCGTTGATGCTAATGCTACTGCCAGAGCTACGGCGCGAACCTTTGTCGTCGTCTACAAACGTGAACTCCATGTTAACGTAGAGATGTCCTGGCGATTCTTTTGAACGCGGGGAATGATTCGGTGAATTTTTGGAGGAAACGCCGCTATTCGATGAACGTTGACTTGTTTCGCTGGGTTTTCGAGTACACTCCGGTGTCGTAGACGGCGTTGTTTTTGTACCGCGTTGCTCGAGGTAGCGATCTTGGGAAACCTCAGTGAGGTGCTTGCGCAAATCTCGCAAGTTCGGCATGAAGGAAAGATTGCCTGAAAAGTCTTGCCTGAGGATGGGATTTTGCGACTCCCGCGTCGGTCTCGAAGGAACAAAGTCTGTGACCTTGTTGGTGTGAATGACTTCAGCATACTGAGTGGCGTTTAGATCTGGCGTAGAATGCGACGGAGATGGCGGCGCAGAATTTGATTCTAGCGAAGCTTTTGATAGCTGTTCTGACTTCCTTCGAAGGCTTTCTTTCTTCATGGTTGAGCTTCCGAAGCTCATAGATCGAGTCATCGGACCATGCTCCTTGTTTTGCGGGGCAGTATCCCCCGGTATAATCTCGTAAATGTTTTCGGAGTCCTCCACAGATCCTCCATGATCGTCGGCGCTAGCAGCACTTGGCATCTTCGATTTCACTTTTTTCTCTTGCGAAGCAGTAACATGACTGTCTTGGAGTTCTATATTGCAGTTAAGATCGTTCTTGGCCAGGAATTTTCCCTTAGAAATCACCTCCTCGTAGAATGACTCGTTTGTAGACTCTTGTGCCATGAACTCCTCTCCGACCATTGTCATGGGCCCTGTCGTTGAATGGTACAAATCCCCATATCGTAACTGATCCATCTCACTTATAGGGCCTCCCACTTGTTGCCCAGTGACGCAAGAGCGTGGCAAATACCATTCACACGTGGAACGTTTATCCATGTCGATGTCAACACCAGGCGAAGACAATGCGCCCTTTTGTGTGGCGTGGACAGACATCTATTCTTGGATTCCACGTCCGTCACGTTTAGACGATCTAGAACTCGCTGAAACTCTGTTACCGCGGTTTGATACCGTTTATAATCAGCACTTATTACTTCGCTCGTTCAATATTTGTACCAAGCACAAAATATACTTTAAATAACTTTTGTTCTGCAGCCAAAATGATGATTAAAACTTTAATGGAAATTTTTCGAACATTTTTTCTTATTTTGCTTACCAGTGCAGTTTCGTTACGTGGGCGCCGAACAAGAACCAACTCGCCTTCTGTGCATCACGTAAGTAATGGTTTACCGAAAATAATCCCCGTATTGTCTCGCGATCGGACTATCGGACTATCGTGACCCGTCCCCAGGGAGAGAGGTGTCTTGTAAAGGAGAAGATCCTGCGATCAGAAATCGTTTACTCTGATCACAGCTTACGTGAGCTAAAAGGAGAGTTCTTTCCAGTTTCGATGGATTTATTTGTCCTCCACCTAAGGAATTTTCTGACCATAGATCTGTTGAGAAGTGCCATAGAGATTTTCTCTTCATATTTTTTTCTGTCTTACGTAACCTCGTGAACACTGCCCCCCTCCTCCCTCTTCTTCTATTAACCTTTCCGTCTTTCGCTCATTGCGACCAAAAAACGTGGGCCGGTGAACGCGATTTCACAAAGTGCCTTATTTAATATATAGATATAAAACCATCTTGACCTGTAGGAGCATTTCGTTTATTGACGTACGAAGGAAGAAAGGTCATTTTGGGAGGCTTGTAGCTTGACGTGATCAGTCAAGGCTTTCAAATGTTTGTTTCTGTAGCGTGGTTTTCATAAAATCCAGTCATTGATAAGGTACGACTTTGATTCCAGGTATATTCAAATTTATTCCCTCTGCTCTGGTTTATACGGAATTTCAAAACCGCAAAAACTGATTATGAGGCACCAGGGTCATCATCTATCGTACTCGTTGTCACGTCTGATGGTTGTGTATAGGCTTTGCCCTTGCTCCGGGTCGCAAGTCCTGTTCCAATGCACACTAACCTAACATCTATAGAAGTTTTTTCGCTTGAAAAAATCAGCAACAAAAAGCAGTAGAAATCTGTTTAAATGCACTATGTGCTGACGGGCACTTACTTTTTTGTTGGTTTTTCGATCTTTTCGAATTGCGTCAAAAGGAAGAAAAGGAAAAACACCAAAACAAAACAAAACAAACAAAAAGCAAAATTGAGCAAAATTCCTTTTACTATCAAAATAAAACTGAGATATGCTTGGTGAGTCATGCTTGATTCCATGTTCTACTGTTATCCGTTTTCTGATCCTTGAAATGTTTCATTGAAGTGCAATTCTGTCATTAGTTTTGCCCATCTCGTCATTAGTTTTCCCCATAGTAGATAGGGACAGTGGGAATCTCGTTAATCCATTCATGCGCGTCACTAATTAGATGACGAGGCATGACTTAGCTTTCACAAAACTCCCCAGTATCGACAATACAAAGATTTCATTTTGAAGGTAAGGGTGAGGTGACTTTATTTTACTGCAAAGCAGTACGTGACATCCTCTGTACGAGAGAGAGAGTGTGTTAATATTATTTTTGGCCGGTGAGTTATGGGTATAGCTAGCATCTGACCTAAATATTACGTATAACGTTTTTTTATTTAGGTACGTAAACACCGACCTAAGAACTTCAGCCAAAAACTGGAATAACAATATATCCACTGGGTATCGGATACCACAAATCAAGTTTTCGCTAAACGTAATTTTCCGCAGTGTGTTTCGTCGCTTTCTGAGCAGGCGGACGACATACAATGAGCTTCAATGTTGTGTACCAATTGATAAGTTACTTAACAACAATAATGAAGCAAGAGTCAAACATCCAGCAGTCTTTATTCTTTGTTTCATTTTATCAATGCGCGTTTTTGCGCGGGACTATCGTGGAAGGCGTTGAACTGTGCACGATCTTCTCGCTCGTTGGACACCTAGACGTGAGAATTTTTGAAGTTTCTTCAACTTAAAATAGGGAACTGTGGCGGTGACATCAAATTAACCATGGAAAAGTTGAAGTAAAATGCCCTCCTCGTATCAGTTTCATGACAGTTGCAATTTTGTCGATAACTCAGTTAACTAGGCAAAAAATTAAATACTTTCTTCAACTTATTACATGACTGAGATTAAATCACTTCATTGTGATTGACGGAGAGCAGGCTAGCCAGGCGCTGCATTGTAAATTAACCCAGCGTACGTTCGTAGTTTTATCAGTCATGTATTTAATGAGTAATCGCATTAAAGCTCGCGCAATTAAAAATTTACACTACTCGTAATATCTGAAAATTCTTTCAAATTGCACTCACAGTAAAGGCTCGTCGGTGCAAATTTGAGAAGGTTTCAAATATCACTCCGTAGTGAAAATCCTTATTTGCACAGTCGCATTCATTTGCAATACCTGACCTAGTAAAAGTCTCTTGATTTACGTCAGTTCAATGGACACTATCAGACCTTGCTTTGCTCTTTCTTCTTTTCTTTGCGCAAATACAGAACTCACACACAAGTACTGACTAACGAATAGTCTCAGATACGGTCTAACTTCAATAGTTTCATTAGCACGGTACAAACAGCCTTGTAAAATCAATCTTCAGTACTGAACTGGGTTAATTGTGACAAAAAATTATTGGTCTAAGGGAAGTGGGAAGTATTTTTCGTAAAAGCATCCTTTTTTCCCCTTTTCTGGGGAGGATGTTAGTAACGTACACAGGAACTCTCAATACACACGTAATTGCTGTATTTGTTTCAGCTCAACTCGTTGCAACAGAGAAAAGGTCAGTTTAAGGGCGGCCAAGGATTATATCCGCAATTATTTGTCGAAGAAAAAACGGCTGCGTGTCTCCGGTTTTATGATTATAACGCAATACGGAAACAGCGCTGATGCATGCACAGCGGAACCGTCAGAAATTAAATGTGTTAAAAACATAATAAAAGTTATTGGGGACTGTTTCTCAAGAAGACTTCTGCACTAAAAATTTATTTGGCTTTTTCAAGTTACCTCACGCTTAGTGTACACTAACCAGCTTCCAAGGGTCTTCGCTCCCTTACCTCGTCAGCTCCCTGAACCTCCCACCCCCGCCCCACGAACGTACGGCTGGAACAACTGCTCATTGTTAATTTTGGCCAATCAGAAATGCTCCTGAACGACGAACAGGCTGCTTTGAATTTGGGGAAAAGGAAAGAAGGTCGGTCTCAAGAGTCTAGCAATCAAGCTGACTGTCTTGTCTAGTCTGGGAGTTCTTTAAAGGATGCATGCTCAAAGCGTTAGCTCGCCATTAGCTGGAATATCTCGTCTGTTTAAAGGCTGGTAAATCTCAATAAATGGCTTCTTTACTTAGGTTCCAAAGCAAAAGAGAGGAACGCTTTTCCCGCTACAAAAACTCAAGACGCGAGGACGGAAACTGTTGTCGCGCCACCAAGAGCTGATGGCAATGTGATCACGTGCTTCCTCCTTACACAAGCACGTGAACATCGACCCTTGGGTTGTATCACGTGTGCTGCCTCAAAGGGGGCTACGTTTTATCGCCCCTGCTATTCTTGGGTTGCATGTGACGTCATCATTTTCTAAAATTCAAAGAGCCACCAAGGTTATTATCTTTAATCAGGCATAAGAGGGGGTAAATTTATATCTGTGAACAACTTTTCAGCTCAAGAACATGCTTCGCCAAGAAACAGGCACATTTAAACTTTCAGATTTATAACGATGCGTGACATAAAGCTATGAACTGTTTGTCGAAAAATATATAGTTATCTCGGCATTTTGAGCCTTTTTAGAGGTTAAAGTATTAGGAAAAGTGCCTATCTAAATGTTTGCTTGATCAGTTCTGATAATCAGTGGCTTAGATAGCCAAAGTAAGATCCAGATGTTAACACTATTTTCCGATCGCCATGTTGGTGTCCCTTGGAGGTATTCCAACATGGCGGCTCCATACTGGCCTCTGTAAATTTGGCGGTGCAAAATACTTCGACAAATATTTGAAGATCGGGAAAACGTACAGACCTAAAACTTGGAGAAGTGTCTTAATTATTTATCTCCTATAGCAACATGTTTTCTTGAAGTTATTCACTGAATGGTTTTCGGATTTTTTTAATTGCATGCGGCGGTGTAACCCAAGAATATGACCATCAGCAACCAATGAGAACGTGTTAGATGCTGCTATCATCCAGTTACAAAATCTCAGTTATTTTTATTCGGTGAAAATTAACGTCTCATGCAGCTTGCAAAAAAAACTTGTCTGATCAGTTTTCTGTCATATTTTAAAATACGAGTATAGTAGCTGCTTTTCGTTTTCTATAGACTACGTTAAGAATAATTCTAATCAATTCTACTGTTCCTAAATTTATAAGTGAACCTGTCAAAAGCTGCTGCTTTGATTTTCTTGAGCTACCAGGTACTTGACGATGTGGCCTCGATAAGGTAAGACATGTCGATCCGTGGCACCGGGGGGGGGGGGGGGGGGTACTCCCGGATGTGTACAGCTGTATTTAAGAAATAGAAAACATGTACGGTGTTTGTATCGAGTTATAGAACCACGAGTGGAAGTTTGGAAGAACGAGAAATGCTGTGGGAACACGAGCCGCAGGCGAGTGTTTCCACAGCTTTTTCGAGTTCTCCCAAACTTTGGTATGTTGGGAAACACGACACTCCAACCAAAACACGCATTCTCGTCGGGAAAGCTACAGAAAACGCGCAGGAAAACGAGGTGCTCAATTGAAGTTTTCTAATGCGGGAAAATTGCTAATGAACGTGTAGTTTTCCTGGTGTAAACCGTCAACATGAACACCCAAAAAACGTCCGACAAACATTGCATTTACCCGCTTGGGAAAACTACGGTGAAGGCGTATGAAAACGAGGTGTTAAATGGGAGTTTTCTAATGCGGGAAAAGTGCTAGTGAACGTGTAGTTTTCCTGATGTTAACCGTCAGTATTTAGACTTGGAAAACCTCCTACAAACACTGCAATAATCCGCTCAGGAAAACGAAAGAAAATGCAGTGGAAAACAAGGTGTTCACTGGCATTTTTCAAGAGCATGAAAACAATGAATTAGCTAGCCTCATATTCTTGGCGTCACACAAGTAGCCTGCATGGCAGCCGTAGAAAGGGAGGGAGAAAAGTTACAATGAGCGCGATCCTCCCGCGTCCGATCTTCTCGCTCTTCACTGGCTCGTCTTTCCCCTTTCCCTCCCTTTCGGACGCCTGCCACGCAGGCTATCACACAAGGAAAACGCCGAATTAACAGAACGTTTTTCGATATCAGAAAACGGATGGTTAATACAGGATTTACCTGGTATTCACCGTTTGGTAAAATAGACGGTGAACGAGGATTTTCTCGCCGTGATCATTACGTTAACAGCTCGTGCTCGTGCTAGCTCTGTGTCTCCATCGAGTTATAGAACACGATTTTAACCAGCGCGCGTGTTTTCTTAGAACTGTTTTCTAAAGGTATATGCCGCGGGATGGGGTCTGGCCAGTTTGAGATTCTCGATCCTAAATAGGGTATTATTTTTGCCCCTGTTGGTATTCGTCTTGGTGTGATCCTTAGGTAGGGTACCTAAATTGCATTAGTTAAAATTGCAGTGCGTAAATGCCCAGCTAAACGAAAAACATGATCTGTTAAAACAGAACTAGAAATAAAAATCGACCCTTACACGCCATTCTTAGGTTTCGTTTTTCTTCTGAGCATCAATTTTCGTTTGCTTCTTCCTTAAATAGGGCCGGTCAGGCCTTTGGAGAGAGAGAACTCCAAAATATTGTTTTAGGTCAGTTATGGGCTACATTCTCTGACGTTTGTCTTGTCAAGACAAAATGATATGTGATCCAGAAATTCTGTTTTGGAAGAGCTCAGTGCATAGCATATCGGTTAATTGTGTATCACCTGCATACGTTTATTACTTATTTTTTTAATTTCCTATCAAAAATACAACGTCAAAATTAAGAATTAAAGCGAACGAGGACCAAGACTTTTGTTTTTGTGGTGGTTCTGAAAAGACCCAATCAATTTTTCTTCACTTTTTCTTGAAGTTTTCCTACGAGGAATAAATAATTCTAGTATGTGTCTGATTTTACTAGCTCGAATTGGCTGTCGATCGAGGTCAAAGAGTATGCGAGGTTTGAAAATAACTATTTTTGGAATAACAGTTTCATTATACGTGAGAATTGTAAACGTTATAAAAAAAAATAATAAAAATGTGAGAATTGACGGTGAACGTTATTATACGTGAGAATTGTGAGCGTTATAAAATGTGAGAATTGTGAACGTTATTATACGTGAGAATTGAGCATTTTTGTTTAAATGTAAGTGCGCTTGTGTCCCGATTCAACACTCGTTTTCGGGAATTCTGTATTGTTTCAGACAAAATTGTACGCCTATGAGTTTGACAATAGGAAAACAGTGTGTAATAATTTTGTGAACAAAAAAGGTTATGAGAGAAATCCGTCATTACCATTTTTTATTCCCTTAACGGTCTTTACATCTTTGATAAATAAGTTATTTGGCTAGTCTACAACTCGTACAGTACAGTCGAATTGTGAAGGAAAAAAAAACTAGAGCTGTATCTAAAACAAACTGAGATTCTTAACTAACAGGTTACCTAAAACGAAAAACTATATCAAGCCCAATAATTCAGTAAGAAAATAGAATTCAAAGCCACCAGTGTACAAACAAGTTCTATAGCACCCTTGTTGTCAATCTGAAATTTGTAAATTTGACAACGTTTATCTGTAAGCAACAAAACTGTACTATCCATGCTATCCCTAATCCTGATCACAACACTTTACTACTACATCTGCCAAATATAAACTTTCTTTAAGTCTAAAGGTAGTTCTCAGTGGCGGATCCAGACTGGAGGTAAGAGGCAGGTGGGGGTGGGGGGGGGGGGGGGGAATTGGGTGGGGGTTTGCTTGCCTGCAGCTTTTCTTCCTTCTGCAATTTCTTTTTTTCCCGAAATAAGAGGGGTGAGGGTGGGGGCGGGATCTGCCACTGTAAAAACAATCCCATCCTCGTTTTGTGGATTATCTAGCGAGAAACGAAATTTACGGGCTCCAACATTATAAATATCAAACAAAAGAAAACAAGAAATCAAAAGTTTCGGCTAAAATACCAGTCTAGAAGACAACAGGTATTCGGGTTGTCATGTGCTGCATGACAAGCTAGGTAAATATTCTATATCTTCTATATAAAACAACAACAACAACAACACGTTTTGCTTTTCTCCAACTGGACTATTTTACCCTTTATGCCTATAATGTATTGTCTTGAGTTGATTGTTTTTAAGCACCTACTATCTAAAGATTCTATTTTGCTTGAGACCACATTTTAGAGAATCACCTTGAGTAGCACGACCTACAATACCACAAAAGTTATTTGAGGCACTTTTCCTCTGCTCAGCATACATGACTTAGTGCTCTCGCCATTCCTTCCCCCCTCAATGTGGGGCCAACTGATTTCTGTTGGCTCACATCAACATTGAAAGAAGGAGAGGTGCAGGGGAAAAGTGTCCCAAATATTGAAGGAGTGCATGGAAAAAGCTCAAGTGATTCTTGATCTCATGTCAGATTATCCTTTTTTTGTTCAATGGATCAACAAGCGATTCGCAAGGAGAATCATGCAATCTATCAGATGTCACTTAAGTCTCATGTACATGTATTTCCATGTGATGCAAATAAATTTAAGTTCCTTTTCATTTCAGTACAGTAATACATATTCTAGCTACATTAGCACTAAGGGCGCGTTCGTTTGGGATATTCCGGAATAAGAATATATTCCGGAATATATTCCGGCTATTCTGCTCCTGGGAGCAGAAGAGATGGAATGGAAGTCCAGGTATTCCGGAATAAGAATAGCTCCCAAACAAACGCTTACTTGCACTATTCCAATTATTCTTATTCCGGATTGATCCCAAACGAACGCGCCCTAAGATCAATAAATCAATCATGATATTGCAGGTAAATGCACAGATTGTCTCATGCACCAGTGTACAAAGAGAAGAAGTATATGTAAAGGAGTAAGATTGGATACATGAGTAAGAGTCTCTTGTTCTTGAGTTCGTCTTGGATAAGGAGAGATCCAGCGCTGTACGATGCCCACACCACACCAAACAACTACAATACAAGTGAATTAAAGTGTTAGAGTGTTTAAGTCAGATGTATTCCTTTGGAAGGCACACTTCAGTTTTTTTTGCCTGGCTTAGGCAAATAATTAATCTGTCTGTCATTGGCAAATCAATGTTTTGCTCACCCTGTTAATATTTTTTAAATATTTGTGCCCATAAATGTTCATTTTACAGTACAGGAAGGACTGGTAAAAGTGTCATTGATCATTAACCGCACAGCATGATGTTCAGTAAGTAAAGGAATGACTAATTGAAGCTACATGACACAGTCATAGTCTTCAAAAACACAGGAAGGTTTAGAATCTTACTTCACACTTATTTGCTAGTTGCAATACCTTGACAGTGAAGCTAATCATCGGGAAATAATGAACCAATGGCAGAGTGGCAGCAGTCAAGACCAGCGGGAGAAGTGAGTAACCAATAATACCTAGGCACTGAGAGTAATTCACCTACAATAGGTTGATAAAGCTCTGTTAAAATTTGCAGAATAACATCGGGAATATTATGAATAGGATTGTTTACAATCCCATCTTCTTTTTCTTTAACAAATTGATGATTATTATCTTATATATTGACTCTTTCCATAGCCTGTTGAAAGAATTGCATGAGCATCACGGCTTGTGAGACCCAATTCCAATGCTTTGATTTAGCTCCAGTCACAAAGCTTTCTAATTTCCGAGAGTGAGATACCGTAAACATTCCTGCAAGACGTGTTGTCAACACTCCTAACATAAGCCAATCATATTTTTGCCTTGTGAGAGAAATGCATAATTCAAACCCTCTAGCTTAGGCGTAAGAATCTCCAAGTTGCACTTTTCCCCCTTACGGTTTATTTACGAGCTAGCTTGATGGACTACAAACCTGTACATGTAAGTGAAAGAGGGTCTACCCCTAGTCTTTGTGACCTCAACAGTTTTGAACTTCTCATTTACAGACACTTTGGTGTATGGAGAAATTAGGACTTGCTACGTGCATTTGTCAGCAATGGTTCAAACTGTAAAGCTGATAAATAACTTACTTCTCCTCCTAGTACTCTGGCCAGAAGGAAGATGATAAGAGGAAACCAGAAGCCAAATTGTTATGATCCACGAAACAACCTGTTGACAGAACACTTAATGTTCATATATACCTTGGCAAGGCACAATGACCAATACCAGTACAAAGAAGATAAATTAAACAAACATGTCATTCCTCTTTTATCTTCATTAGGCAGTTAATGCAGCTTTACTTCTCTAAACAAGAAACTGAAGTACTCTAAAAACCATTTTTTTCATTACAGTAACTGGTAATTTGTGGACTCCTTTAGGAGAAAGGACATTGGGGTTTTGTGGTATTGTGGTGTTGAACAATTTTTTCTTGCAGTATTTCAGTAATTTTAATCCCGAATAATTTACAGTATTGCAGTATTCTCTGAACTTGTGGGATGAAAGTTTTTAGCATTTCGGATGGTGTTTTAAAATTATCCTCCAAGTCCTCCAACATTTACTTTTCCAAGCTCTCTTCCAGTTTCCAATCACAAAAAGGATAAGTTATTTTTGTTATTAATTATCATTAGCTAACTTGGCAATGGATTGTAGAGGTGCTGTGGCCACATGGTTAGGTGCGCTCATCTCCAGATAGTGGTGGTCTGGGTTTAAGCCCTGGCCAGGGACATTGTGTTATGTTCTTAGGCAAGACACTTTACCCTCACAGTGCCCTCTCTCCACCCAGGTGGTATACACTGTACATGGGGTATCAGTGAATTTAATGCTGTGGGTAACCCTGCAATAGACTAGCATCCCATCCAGGGGGATATATTCCTGTAGTCGCTTCATGCTACAGAAACTGGGATAAGCTCTGGCCTGATGGGGCCACTTGGCTCATATGCAGATTTAACCCTTACCTATGCCAGTGGATGTTGCTTATATTTGTTTATTTTTGTCTAAATTGAAAAATTACAAATTCCTAATCATTACTTCTGTGTTATATACTCTAAACTTAACATACGCAGAAGTGGGTTTTGGTATGACATCAAGCTTTGATGCAAACTGATTGAACTGTTGTTGGTGATATTTTTCTGATATTGCAATATTTGCTGAATTTTTTTGCTGCATTCAGACCCCCCCTCAAAAAAAAAAATGTCTCCTCCTTAGTTAAGGGGAAGGATATTTTATTTCCAATTTCATGTGTCTAAGGGGAATGTTAGAAAAAAAAAAGAATGTTTTCAGTTACAAAGCTATTCAAGGAGATTTCCATCTTTTTCTACTGTAAGACTGCTCTTTTAAAAAACTGCTCTCCCTATCAGTCTCAAGTATGATTTAAAAAAAATAAATTTCTCCCTTGCCACTTGCAATTACATTTTCCTTTAAAGGCTAGTTCTTGAGGAAGGTACTGTTCATATCAAGACCGTTTTTCCCTTGCTGATCACATCCTTTAATCTCATCATATGGTGTGCTTAATATGTATAGATATCATTCTTAAAGTGCCTATAAAGTAAAAAATAATTGCGGCTTATTTGAAAGGCTCTTCAAAGTAAAGAAGAACGGCGTTTTTCTTTTTTGGAATATCTTTTCTCGTTGTAGAGATATTTACTTTTTGTTTTGTGCAAATGAAGGAAGTGGTGACATCATAGGTCGTTCCACTAAAACAGTACAACACTCAATCAAGAATATCTCTAGAAATATTAAAGCAGTGTTCTTAAAACTTGGTGCCAGAAATGTACATCACAAAAGAAACAAACTTACAGCTGTCATGCCGTTGCCATGACAATATTTATGCCGCTGGCCCTGTTTTACAGCTAAAATTCCCAGATTTCATCTTACTCAAGGATCATCCACTCCCAAAAACTTAATGGGGAGAGTTAAGACAATGTGAGAACCATGTCTGTTCCGAGAAAGAACCCCTGTCCCACTCAAAAAGGTTGCAAACGGGGATATTTTGTTTTTCACAAAAGAGACTGGAGCCAAGGGTGTTGCCATGGCAACAATATAGTAGGTGTCATTTTGTTTCTTTTGTGATGTACATTTCTGGTGCCAAGTTTGAAGATCACTGCTTCAATATTTCTGGAGATATTCTTAATTCAGTATTTTATCGTTTTAGTGGAACTACTTATGACGTCATCCCTTTCCTCATTTGCATAACACCAAAACGTGAAATATCTCTAAAATGAAAAAAGATATTCCAAAAAAGGCCATTCTTCTTACTTTGAAAAGCCTTTCAAATGAGAAGCAATTATTTTAATTATTTTTTACTTTATAGGCACGTTACGAGAAATTACATTATTGATTGCTCTCAGAAAGAAGTTTAACCCTATAATTTCTGAAAAAGTGAAACCACTAAGACCAAGCTTTTAACCAGGTGGGTGTTTAGGCATCATGTGGGCATCAACCTTTAAAAGAAAATTGTTATCTTTTTGACATCTTGCTCAAGTTTAACCATTTGAGCAGATCCTATAGCACATTTTCAACCCCCACTTTTGAAATCCTGGTTAAAACAAAACTAACCTTAAATTGTCCAAACAATGCCAGCATTGCATACAACAGCACCACAAGCAAAGGACCCCAGAAATCAGGGCTGTCTCTTAGCACATCTCTTTTGAAGCCCAGGGATGGAAGAGGGAACACCACACAGCGAACTTTGTAGTAGATATCTTGTAAATCAATGTCAAGTTCCTCACTAGAAAAGTAGAACAAAAAATAAGTAAACGATTTTGCTGTTTATTCTTGTGTCTCTGATAGGAAAGGAGTATCCTTCTCATGCATGATTTTCACCATAAGCTGAACATCATCATCACAGTTCAACATCACATCAGTACATAATGTAAATTCATCAAATAACTACATAGATCGATAAAATTGACGTGGATGGTTTTGAATTTAATTTACTACTCTTTTTTCTACATTTTCATTAACGTGAATTGGAATAAATAAGCTTTAGCTTAACACTCTTAGCTAGAGAACAAATTCAAACTTAACAGTAGCTTACATGTAACTCATTTGAAATCATTTAAGGGAAAGTGAAAGACATAACGGAATAGAAACTATATTTACAGCAGTGGCTTCTTAAAGTCTTCATCATCACCAGTTTCGTCCACCTCGAGTAGCCAATCGTAGTTTTTCTTGTTAAAAATTTGCGAGTAGAAAGGAAATCTGTAGCGAGGGCTGCCATTGGAGTCGTCATCTTTCCTGTCACTTTCCATGAATTCCTCCTGCGCTTCAATAGATCCAGAGTACATGGACGAATCTTGACTCATCGGAGGACCAAATGAAAACTCATCTACCGGTGGATCAGCTTCCATGTTTTCCAAAACAGGCTGCGAAGACGGAGAATAAAGTGGAACTGACGTGGCCGCCATTTTGCTTCTACGTAATTTCTGTGGTTTTATCGTCACCAACCTCCAGTCGAGTGAATTTGACGGTGAGAAGTCTGTAACTATCTCGTGGCGCCAAATTTTGTATGTCTATTCGCGTAAGCTGAAGAATATTTCGTCTTTTAATTCCTAAATGTAGCATTTAAACGAAAGAAAGTCTAGTCAGACTGTTAAATGATGCACAGAAAAGGTAAGAATACAAATCTGTGAGTATTTGTTTGGTGTAAAATACTGAATTTACAGCTTTGTAGCAGCTGCTCTGTATGAGCTAAAATGGCGGCTTGTGTGCTATCAGGTTGTGTTTTGTTTGGTTTGCGGTTTTCTCACCTTCCACCCTTTCGAAGTAAACTTTGATCGCCGAAAAACACTTGTATTTGTTCGCAGTCTCGAAGAAAAAGATCAAAACTTCTATTAAACATATTTTATTGCTTTATTTTCTGCAGCCAAGAGCCTGCTTTCTTGCTCGCGTGCTGTGACGGCGTCGAAGTTATGATATGGACGAAGAAACTTCATAGTTCTAACAGACCCCATACAAAAGAAAATCATTTTTGGTGATAAAGATCCCAAAAAATGGGGATCCAAGGCTTACTTCCCCTACTGAAGCCAATCCAGAAGCCTGTTTCAATTGCTGAAGATTTTGCAGGCCAAGTCATTGGGGTGGATGCCTATTGCTGGCTTCATAAGGGAGCTTATGGATGTGCTATGGAGCTAGTAGAAGGAAAGAAGAGCTTTATGTAAGCGTATGTCAGTTGTATGACACCATTTTCCTTAGATCATGTAGTTTTCAAGTAAAAAAAATAATTCAACTTGTGACACCAGTCAAAAGCTCTCACATGAAAAGCTTAGTTTCTAATCTGGTTTCTAATGATAACATTTGATCACTTGCTAGTCTAATAATGCAAATTCTGCAATCTGATTGGCTCAGCTACTCATACGCTATCAGCCACAAGAGTGCAGGGGCTGTCGATCATATGCAAAATGTGGCGTTCTTTTGTTTTTTCAAAGTTTTGAAGGAAATTTAAGATGTAAATGGATGAGTGAATTCCTGAGAAGACCATGACAAGGATATAATCCCCTATTAAATCCACTGAACACAAGGCACAACAATGTTCAGAATTTTGTAGATGTTTGAAAATGTGAGAGGTCCTATCACTGGCTAAATGCTCCTTCACATGCGTAGAAAAATGTCGGACTGTATCCCCGACATAACAGGCGATTACAGCCTGCATATGCAAACTTGTAAACCACACTTGAAAGAAGCCTGCTAGGGATAGGGTCTTTCACACCAAACAGGTTACAGATCTTAAAAGAAGAAAATACCTAGTTTGATATCTAAATCACTGCAATAGCAGTACTGATACCAGCATCATATTAATTTGATATGTGCCAATTTCATTTCAGATATGTTAATTATGTGTTGAAACGTGTTAACATGCTGCTTCATTTCAATGTAAAGCCAATTCTGGTTTTTGATGGATCTTACTTACCCTCCAAAGCTGGACAGGAAGCACAACGAAGAAAGTAAGAGTCAAGTGACAATACAATTATTCATATCATCATTTATAGTATCATGTGCAATAATGACATCAGCAGTCAAGAGTCAATCAATGCCCTCAAACAATATCCTTGATCAACCCTTGACTCTCGATCGACACTGGATCGATACTCGATCAACACCTTTGTTGACACTCGATTGACTCGGTTGACTGTTGGTCAAGTGTTGACTGAATGTTGATTGAGTGTTGGCCGAGTGTTAGCCGAGTGTCGGCCCAGTATCGATCGAGATGTAAGTCAAGTGTGGGTTGAGATGTTGATCAAGTGTCGACTGATCCAAGGTATCGATCAACACTCAACCATAGATGCCTTTAGTGCACATGATCCATGTACTGAATTAATCTTGTTCAGAGAGGTCACAATCCCTTTAAGTCAGCACCAAGAATGAGGACTTCTGAGTGAAATTAGAAGGTCTCAAGCTAACCAGTAATGACAGTGGGTGCCCTCTGTATGTACAATCTTACAATCAAACTGGAACCAAGATATTGTGATACTGGAGTTTTATTTCACCCATAGCATTGGGTGTTTCATTGCAACTGTCTGTCAATACATAGACACTCTGGGGTTGAGACTGGTACCTACCCATAGAAAGGTAAAGCAAAGGTTTCATTAAAGGCGGGGCACTCTGGGCAAATTGATGAGCTGTTTGACAATCTAGGAAAGCTTTTTTATAACTCCTGCCCACCTGTGAGAATAAGTTGCACTTCTGCTGAAAACTTTAATGAAATCCCTGGTAAAGGTGATGTCTACAACACCTTTCATCTTAGTGTCCTGGGGGCGTTAGAGGAGGGGGGTGAATAGGGGTATACAAATCCGCCGATCCATGCCTTTTTTTCGCCAAATCCATCGATCCACCAAAATTTTTGTTCAAAACTGAAAGCACAACCACATCCGAAAACAGAAGTGTAAAGGTTTAAAGGTAAACTGGTACTTGTGAATGCCACTATCAGTTTCACCCAAATAGTAAGGAAGGCAACATGCTTGATGGCTATAACACAGTACAATTCCAACATCAAACATTCAAGACAGGTACAATCTGGAATCCAGGCCAAAATTCACAGCTGATCCACAATTCACTGTGTTTTTAAAATCTGTCAATCTGCTCGATTTACCGCACAAATCCACAATCTGTGTGCTTTTTAAGGCCAAATCCATTGATCTGAAAACCTATTCACCCACCTCCTAGAGCCTATCCTGATTTATATAGCATCAACAACTACTTTGTAGGAGTTTTCTACTCTCCCTTTGATGGGATACTAGTCTATCACAGAAAGAAAGTCATGCAGTAAACTTAAGACAGAGAGAAAATCAATGCTTTGTGTTTTGAGTTAGGCAAGGGTGTTGACCATGTTATTAAAGTAACACTGCCATCACTAACTAACTAATGCCAAAGTAAGATATTCCATTTGCAACTTCATCAATAATGTCACTGTGTTTAAAGGACAAGGCAAGAAAACAAGGCCAAAGGGTTGGCTTTTCTGCGAGCTGGTAACAGACAACAGGCCTTAGAATGCTTCCAGAAATGTGTTGATATCACCCCAGAGATGGCCCTGGAAGTCATTAAGGTATGTTGTTTTGCAAGATGTGAAATGTGATTTGAAATGTGAGATGTAAAGTATGGGATACAAGACACAGCTCTGTATGAGATATAAGTAGATCTGTACTCACTGGTAGAGATTTTTACTGATATTGATTTTTCACCATTGTTACAAGAAAAGCAAAACCAACCACAATTTTTTTCCATTGATCTACAGCCTTGTATGCCATAAGAAGAATGTTCTTTAGAACCTTTGCAGTGAAATCTCTTGCTTTTGTTAGTGGTTTGACTTATGTTGGTATCAAATATTTTGTTGTGATGTTTCTGATTTATAAGGGGGATACCACAAAAATGGGGTTAACTTTTACCATCTGTTTTTTGTATGAATTTTTAAATGGACCCTGTACAGTGCTAGGGAAGTCACTGAACCATGGAATGGGCTCAATTTTTTGAGTGACCACTCGCACTTTCTCTTGCTGACCCACCTCCATTCCTTTGTGTTGTTAGTGAGGTGACTACAAGTGAAATTCAAACTAAGAGTTAGGGAAAGGAAAAGAAGTGGATAAATGTGCTACAAATAAGTGAAAACAACTAATTTTAGCACATTTATCTACTTCTTTCCCTGTTCCCATCTTGAGCTTGAACTTCGCTTGCAGTCAACTCACAACAACATATAGGAATGTGGGCAAGGCAGCAAAAGAAAGTGGGAGTGGTTGCTGTGAAATATTTGAGTCCAGTCCACAATTTGGTGATCTTCTTAGACTAAGAATTCTATAATTGTGATAAATACTTGTGAAGAAATAGTTTGTGACAAGTTTGAGCATAACTATGGTTTGAGTATTACCGGTAAGTATTCTGATCATGTGCATTAAAGGCATCCATGGTTGAATGTGGATTGATACTCTTGATCGATACTTAACCCTCAGTCAACATCGCAATCCACACTTGATTGACATAGTGATATGGATCGACACTATCGACACTTGATCAATAGTCGGTCGATAGTTAACCGAGTGTCAACTATTGAGCAAATTGATCGAAAATTAGTTGACTCTTGACCGACTGTCGAGCGAGATGCGATGGAGTGTCTAATTCAAGTGTCAAGCGAGTTGTTGATGGAGTAGTATCAAGCAAGGGTATCGACTGAGGGCATCGATTGACACTCAACTGTGGATACCTTTACAAATGTCATTCTCATGATGCAAGTATTCTGTGTAGAAAAGATGTTTGGTATATACATGTACTAGGTATTTTCAGGTAAATCAACCTTAAAAATGCATCATATTATAAATTAAGATGCTTATATTAATTAAATGTGCTCAGTATTAGTTCCATAGTGGTTATTCTCTATTAAGATAAAGGTAATTCATATTTAAGGAATGTAGAAAGAAGGGTGTCGACTGTATAGTAGCACCTTACGAGGCTGACGCACAACTGGCATATCTTATGAAAGCTGGAATAGCACAGGCCATCATATCTGAAGACTCTGATTTGCTTGTGTATGGATGTCAAAAGGTAGGCGCGAGTGTGCTTATCAAACAGTTCTTCATATAAGCAATATTGTGTTGGTTTCTCTGTCAATGGTTTCGTTATAAGCTGGTTGGTGTTTGACATTGAGCCCCCTCCCCCTCCCATCCTCCCACTAGCCCTGTTAGGAAGTTGTCCCTGACAACAGCAGCATTAGACAAACTTAGTTACCTTGATTAAATGGCCACTTTCTTTTTCCTTTACTGAAGTCTACCAAGAAGTTTGCCCTGTCACTTAGCCTAGTCACTTAGTTTTCCAACAGCATCAATCAGTTGTTTTTTTATTGTGGCAAAGTTATGATTGCCCATGCATATCGAAGCTTGACATGACTATTGTAGCTCCATGAGCGGGTAAGATGAACCAAATCCTGTGCTGTGATTGGCTACCCAAGCAGGCAAGATCGAGCTATCTTGCCTGCTCAGGACTACCCGCTGTATCCCGCAAGGAAAATTTCACAGAAAGCCATATACCGGTAATAAATCTTTTATTGACCAAGCTTGTTGGGTCGAGATGGCTGTATATTAGCCTCGTTCTTTTTTGCAAGCTTATGGACCTCGACCACCATAGAAAGTTATCGAGTCCTTTAAAAACAGCATGTTTCTAACTGTCACTTTGTTCTGCAAAAATAACGTGGTCATTTATTGTCAATTGTTCTTTAAATAAGGTTGAAAGTTGAATTTTCGGCCGACAGAAATACGTGTACGTCTGTGTTTTCAGGCTACATGATAAGCTAGACGTAGTGTTGAATTTTTCTAGCCAGATGCAATTGCTCCTAGGCACATCACAAGACACAACAGAGTGATTTTCTGTCTGGCACCAGTCCTCAAGCTCAATTTCTCCACTAGCTGCCTTTTAGCTAGCCACCTTTCTGAACATTGTGACTGGCGAGCTTTGATTTGCAAAGGAAAGCATTTTTTAGTGCAGAGAAAACACAGACACTCAAATTTATCTTCAGAGTAACTCCACACAATTACAAATGGTTACGATAACGTAAGAAGTATCACCAAATCTCTCAACAAGTCTGCAGTGGGACCTGCTAAGGAGGATTTGTTTTCTCTTCAGGTAATCTTCAAGATGGATGCATACGGTCATGGAGTAGCAGTTGATCTAGCAGATCTTTCCAAGTTAACAAAACTCAAGCTGCATGAGTTTACTCAAGAGAAGTTCAGACACATGTGCATACTGTCCGGCTGTGATTACCTGCCTTCTATTAAGGGTATTGGTCTCCAAACAGCCATCAAATTACTGAGGAAATCATCCAGTGTTCACAAGGTGAGGTGTTAATTAGCAATTGGAAGTTTACTCCCAAGATTTTGTTCATTTGAATGTTCAACCTGTTGACTGCGAGCAGTCTCTATTTTGCTTTAAATTCCGGCAAGAAAAACACAAACACCGAGCCACGAGCATTGCGTAACTGCTAAGTTCTCATTTTTTTGTTATTATTAAAAACAAGCGTAAAATTGTTTTGAACAGCTAAGAAAGTTGGTAGAATTTGGCGGAGGTCTGGATTGGATTAACACAGTCCCTAACATTTCTTTATAATCATATCTCCTTAGCTAATAAGATCCTTGAGAATTGAAGCCAAGATGTACGTGCCTGACGATTATGAGAAGAACTTCAAGCAGGCAGATGAGACGTTTTTATACCAGCTGGTGTTTGATCCAGTCTCTATGAAGCTGGTTCCCCTGAATGAGCTGCCAGAAGACTTGCAGCCTGGCGACTTAGAGTTTGCTGGGCCGTATCCTTTTATAATAAGAAATCAAATTCAAATGGCTGTTTTCTTGTTGAATCCATGTGTGGGAGGCGCGGTGGCTTCATGGTTAGTGCGCTCATCTTGGGATCATGCGGTCCGGGTTTGAACCCTGGCCAGGGACATTGTGTTGTGTTCTTGGGCAAGACACTTTACTCTCAAGGTGCCTCTCTCCCGTCCCAGGTGTAGAAATGGTACCGGCGAATTTAATGCTGGTGGTAACCCTGCGATGGTCTAGCATCCCATCCAGGGGGGAGTAGAAATACTCCTAATCGATTCATGCTACAGAAACCGGGATGAGCTCCGGCCTGATGGGCCACTTGGCTCGCAGTATGTAGACTTTATCTACCTTATCTTTACATCTATGTACATAATATTCCGTTTTTACTTAATCATCCTTGGAATAACCTACGCATCTTGAGATATATTAAACATTCTACTGTCTTTCAGCGCTTTCTTACTTCCCGTTGTATAAAGACTGTATAAATGCGATGTCTCCTAGCATAAAAATAGCTCCTCCTCCCCTTTGAACACGCCTTTTCCTCATCCCCCAAATATACTGAACCCACTGGTTTACAAACTAGATCGAAGGCGTAACCTTCCGTTCAGCTTGGATAGCAAATTGTTTTGTGCTCATGCAGAGACCAGTGATGTTCGTTTATCTGGCCCCGGTTGTTCGACGGCCGGATAACGCTATCCACCGAATAAATCGCTATCCAGTGTCCATAAACACGCAAAAAGGACTTGGTTATCTTGACCGAACAAGCTTGGTCAATAACCTATATAGAATTGGCGTGAGGTCTCTGTATTCGGAAATGTTGGTCGAGTTATTTTAATTATTTACTTTTTTAAAAGTTTATGGACCGAGCCGCAGGAGAGCTGTATAAACTTGGAAAAAACGAACGAGACCACTATTACCCAAGACGGACTTAACGAGCTAGGTCAATAAAGGTTGTGTTATAACCGTAGCTCGTTTAAAATTCTACTGATAAATAAACTTACTAGGGCAGCTTCCACACTACGCACAAGAAATTTGAAGACGCGGCTTTACTTGTACGGTTAGGTCTACCGTCCACACTAATCCGTCACGAAAACGGAGCTTTTGGAAAATGTTCTTCAAGCTGGAGGAATTTAAAAACACCAGCTTTTGTTTTAGTGTGGAAGAAAAACATTTGGAAAACGAAGCTTATCGTAAACGATGACGTCACAAAAATCATGCAATTTCCTATGTCCGAGTTTTCCTCAAAACCCAAATCCAAAATGACCGTTTGATGTTAGGTTTGTAAATTCCTCAGGCCCAGTATGAACGAAAAACCATTTGATGCATTTTCAGAGTGAAAACTCCTTTATCAAATTCTTCGGGCGCAGTTTGGACGGGACCTAACTAATCAATAGCCCTTTTCACGGTTAGTTTTTTCCATTTGCATTACAATGTAATCCAACGTGGATGCGAGGCAATTTCGGGCTAAAACTGCAAAACAGCCCGAAATTGCCTCGCATACATGCTAAATTTTATTGTAATGCAAATGAGCAAAGGTAACCGTGAAAAGGGCTATTATTAGTAATGAGTAATCAGTTCAGTAATCAAACCAGTTCTTTTCTCGTACTGGTAATTATCGTTTCCCAGGTTTCACGAATGTTGCCTTAACAGACTGACAGGTCAATGACGAGAGAGAAAGCCATTGGTATTGCATTTGGTAATATTAACCCCATATCGAATGAAGTGATGGCAGATTTCAGCCCTGAAAAGACCAAGGTACGCATAAAATATCTGACTTTTCATGGAAAAAGCGGGCAGTTTTATTGCGCCTTCATATTAACTTCTTGTTTTAGAATTCGGAAAGAAGCGGTGAACTTTGAAGCTTTCGCGACTTTCGAGGTGCTTCCTTCTGATAATCTATCTTTTTTTAAAAGTGGTACTAACATAGTCAAAACACAACTAGAGAAGAAAAACTCAACTAAGAACCTTGGGATGTCTTTTTTATCAGGTGGGCGTTTTTCGGGGGGAGGTGGGTGGTCAGTCAGTGTTGGGTGGGTCATCATCATCGTTCTTCTCGCCGATAGACGCGTACGGCCAAGTTTCTAAATATACTGAGAGTCACGTTCAGCTATTACTTTCCACCTGGTTATAATCTGTTTGTGTTTCAATGGCAATCGTTTGATGGAACATCTGCAAAGAATTCAACATTAACACGAAAGCAAAATGGTACGAACATGAGCCCCAAACAGTGTCAGAAAAAGATGACATCACAATCTTGTGGGACATGCCAATACAGACAGATCGTGCGATAACAGCCAATAGACTAGACATCGACATAGAGAACAAAAAAGAAAAAAAGCTGTCTACTAATGATAGGGCCATCCCTACTGACAGGAAGACCTACATGTAAGTAAGAGTAACCGAAAAGCTGTCTAAATACAAAGACCTAGAAATCGAGATCGAACGAATGTGAGGAATGAAAGCCACAACAATGCCGGTGGTGATAGGGGCCTTGGGACTTTTAAAGAAAGAGATGAACAAATACATCCAAAAGATTCCCTGTGGTATCAG
The DNA here is from genome assembly GCA_019787425.1 of Platygyra sinensis. Classification (NCBI taxonomy): domain Eukaryota; kingdom Metazoa; phylum Cnidaria; class Anthozoa; order Scleractinia; family Merulinidae; genus Platygyra; species Platygyra sinensis. The sequence goes on along the minus strand of JAHPZR010003546.1, from coordinate 123,668 downwards.
AATTCAAGAACTGCATAAGATCACACTCCATAGCTCGTCCCACGACTTAAGAAATGCACTATCCATCAAGTAGACTTCAACCTCGTTCCAACCCTAGGCCCAAGGATGGGCCAGGTTATTACCACCTATCATAGCATGAAGTAAAAAGGCAATTGAAAATGTAAATGAAAATGGAAATTATAAGAAAGGGATAAATTAAGATGTTGACTTAGGAATTTAAAGACGGCTGCTCCCAAAGGCTGTGCATGGCTTCTTTAATTTTCAGTTGGTTGCTTGTGGAAACAGAGTCGAGGATTTTAAAACAATCTTCTGAACAAAAAGAGCGACAATTTTCAAAACCTCTCAGGTGCTTAAAGATGTGAGAATGTTTGTAGGAGGAGAGATGTTCACGGGTGTGAGTGGCGAAGTGTCTATTGGTGTCACAAATACAACACGCACGACAGCCTGCACATGAAAACTTCTAAATGACTCGCGATCGTAAATCCGTAGGGATAGGATCCTTGATCCCAAACCAACTCTTGATTTTAAACGGGGTGAACACGAACTTAATTTCCAGGTCACTGCAGAATGTGCTGACTAATTTTTTAATTCTGCGTTGTGTTGTGATGGAAAGAGGACCAATGTACGGTAATTTAGAATACAAACAATTGTCCTTACAAGCAACACTTTGATAGGAATCTGGGGTGAAGTTATTGTTAAGAAATTTTATTATAACATTTTCGATAACGCTAGAAAGGAACAAATTCCTCCTTAGAGTTTTGGTAAGGTTGTTTATGTCGAGGTGAAAACCAGCCCAAGTTTTGTTAATTTTCAATGTTCGTCAACCAGATTGCGTACTAAACCGAATTTGTAACTAAAAGGAGCAAAAGCATAATAATTAGCGAGAAGACCAGGGTAGGTCTTCTTGTGGAACACCGAGGTAATAATGCCCTGATTGCTACTGTTATCTAAAAGTACATCTAAGAAGGGGAGCTTGTGGGTTTCTTCCCTTTTCATAAAACCACAAGCTCCCCTTGTTAGATGTTCTTATTTTTCTTAGAGAATTTTACTTCGTAGATTTTTGCCTTTGCCGAATTCACATTTTTCTAACCACAATACGTTGTTTACCACCAAGATCATCAATCCTCGATCTGACGACAACAGCCATTCAGATGCCTCCACCCCAGTCTCCACGTCTTCATTTGGCCACTCGGTCATGAACAAGCGAGGGAAGACTGGGTATGATGTGCAGAAAAACCTGTCAGGACTAATGCTCAGTTCTCAGCCGTCCGCCAACTCCAGGAAGCCATTTGTACCGCCGGTGCAGAAGAAAACGACTGACGAGGAAAGTCTTGATGATGATTCAATTTTCAACATGTATACTGCTTTGAAGGCCAGATCCAGGCCCCTGTCTTGCCAAGCACCGACGACGCATTTTAAACGGCGGGAAACTGGTGCGGGGTCAGGTCACGGGATAAAAAGGTCAAAGTTTAAGAACCCATTTAAAGTCTCTGGTCACGAGGTCAAGTCACGGGATAAAGTTGAAATCAGTAGGTACGTACGGCAAGGTGTTCTAGATAATTTACAGTGGGCAATTTATAGAACCTGTGCGAGTGCTTTAAAAAGAATGTTTCTTATTGTGGCAGTTTTTAAAGGGGCATTGTCACGCTATTTGGCAACTTAGTAAAAAGCTAGAAGGTGCCTTCACATCAATTGAATTCCAAAACTAGTGATCTAGTTTTGTTATTGAAGACTATTTGAAGGTATAGAAACTGTTTCCTGTCGCCTGTCGCTATGGATGGCATGGATGGAAATGGATTGAAATTTGAAAAAATTGGCTAGTTTTTTCAAGTTTTGATGCCACGAGTTCCAAAGATCCTCAAGAAATTTATAATGGTCAGCCCTCTTTGATAAAATTCATTTGATATCTTTGCCATAGCTTTACAGAAGCTTTTTGTTTATGATTAAAGCCTTAAATTAATGATTTTAGCACACAAAATCCTCGTGACAATGCCCCTTTAAAATTTCAATGTAAACCCATTTCAAAATGCTTCAAACATTTATGTATGCATTTAGCCTCGTAAACCTCGTTTGAGAGTCAAAGTTCTTTTGAATTATCCTCTTAAAACCGAGGTTAGTAGGGCAAAACAAAATGACTTTTAAGTCCATTACATAAAAGAACATTCCGATAGCATAATGTACCAGTTACAAATTTAGTAGAAAGCTTTGCTGGAACAGGATGAACGCTTCTTGGAAAACCTTTTTTACTTGCTTGTTCTTGCCTGTAAACTTCATCTGTTTTCTCCAACGCATTAAAAAGTACCTTAGAACTGCAAAGGGCAAAACATGTTATCCTATTCTGTCAACAGACTACCTGTTTTTCATAGAATAACTGAGCCACTACGCGCGCGCTCATTGGTCGATAGATGTGTTTAGATGAGAGTATGTAAACACGGTTGTGACGTTTCAGACTTGCGCGTATTTTAAAGAATTATTTTATAAAAGCAATAGAGCACTTTTTCCGTGTTTACCTAGCCTCATCTTGGCACTCGGAGGGTTGGGAGAATTCTCGAAAGTTATGCAAACCCGAGACGTAGTCGAAGGTTTGCATAACTGCCTCGAATTCTCCCAATCCTCCTCGTTTTTAGATGAAGCTATGTAAACACGGAAAAAGTGCTCTATTGGTTAAATATTGGGCTCGTCGACTTCACAAGCAAAACCCGAATTTAAATTATCCGCAGCAGATTTTAAAAAAACCTGAGCGCAAGGCGAGCCCCGCCCTTTTCACGATCACTTTAGTGCTTCATGCTCGCTCTCCAGCACTTAAAGAAAAATAACTTGTAACAAAAAAACTAAATTTCTACGATTCCGGACAGACTATGGCGAGTGTACATCTAAAAAGAATGTTGTCAGCGATTGACATTTGATTAGGGACCTTACGCATTTACGACGGCGACGGCGACGGCGACGCCTAGTAAAAAAATGTGTTTCTATTTTACTTTGGAATTTCTCAAATGTTGAGATCCATTCAGTTTGTTTGTCGGTATTAAAACTTGCTCCTGCTGAATATGCTACGAATGCGTTCAGTTCCTAATAATATACGTGAAAAAATTACTCGATCCTGATTGGCTGAGAGCAGTGCAGTTCAAGTGTAACACCAGTGCAAATTACACATCGTATAAATTCCGGATTGTGATTGACTGAAAGACAAAAGGGAATGATATCACGTAAAATGATGACGAAAAGTTTGTGCGGAAGCTTTGAAAGACAAAAAATGGCTTTAAGAAAGATTTTCCGGCACTTCCTCTGTTGGGAATTGTATTCAGCGAGTTGTAGGCTCAGGTCGGCTCCAAGTTTACGAACTATCAAATGAACTTACCACGTAATCCGGAACATACTATGAACGGCGAATCATAACGCCTAAAAACGATGAAGAAACTAGACTCAAATCTCCAAAAACAGCAGCAAGGCTGACCTAAATTCTCAAACCCGACAAGAAAATACAACAAAGATGAAAATCTGGAAAATTACGACAGCGAAGTTCAAATGTACGCGCGAGCACATTCTGGGCCATGATTGGCAAATTAAAATCACCTGAGATTAAGCGCGCGGACAAAAATGAGAGCTGAGTTCAGAGTTCGTAAAGTTTAAAACATCCTCCACGCAAATTTTTTCATGTTTATATTATTAATAAGTAATCGTACGGTTTTTCTCGTTCAATTTGGAATTAATTTGCACTTGTGAGTTTTTCAAAAAGTTCACAAGTGCAAATTAATTCCAAATTGAACTCGAAACCGTATGATTACCTATACAAATAGAATTGCGAAAAATTAGCCGTTGTTATTCACGTTCTCCAGACAACGCAGAATTTGGTCATTTCACGTTGCTGTTTTGGGGAAGACGGCAAAGAAATGCACCAAGAATTATAATGCACGTGCACAGCTATTGTTCTGCTAATTAAACCTTTTGTTTCTTGACGTTCTTGTTGCCGTTGCCGTCGTGTTTTGCGTAAGGTCCCTATTTCGACATGTGAGCGGAAGTCCTCTCGACAGTCAAGGAGCGTAGTCCACTTCCGCTTAAGTTCACTTCCGTTTGAGTTGTCGAAGTCAGTCACAACAAGTCCTTTTCAGGGACGTCCGTCGCCGCTCATAATGACTTGATTCCGAGTTATGCCTCGTTCATAACACTTTTGTGTTAAATCAGGATAGCTCTGCTCACTGCGATTATCAAATTTAAAGCACATTTGGGGGGATATTTCTAATCAGATCACTCACTGTACATTATATTTTTGATCAATTATTTAATGACCCCCCTTTTTTCTGAAGGTATTTCAACATCACTGGAAGACGTGAATCATCAGATTGTTCTTCAGATGGAAAGCTGGAAAGTTGTGCAGATGAATCACATTTAGAAACTGAAGATGACGAAGGAGAAGGAGATACAACCTCGTCAAGTACATCACAACCTGGAGGTCTTCTTACCATCTTAAAAGACAACATGGAGGAACGGCTCTCCGACACCGATCTTGCCAGGAATTGTAGTTATGAAGAGGAGAATATGGAGGAAGATGACAAAGAGAATGAACTAAGGACTTGTGGAGAGTCGAACGAAAGTCCGATGTTTGAGTATTCGAAAGGCAAGCGGGAGGACGAATCTATGAGTCAACAAAGCAGTTCCTCGCAGAAGCTCAAGTGTTCTCCTAGAAAACTGCAAACACAAAGCGTATTAAAAAGTCATTCATCAAACATACGCGATACACCGAATGCCAACGCTGAGAAATCCGACAAGTCAAGCCTGGGTAAACGTTTTGGCTACAGGCGATCTATGAAGACAAAAAATCGTGAAGATCAAACATCGGAGTCTTTGAGTCAGAAGACAAAAGCTGAGGATGGTATAGCCGTGCAGCCAATTGAGGTGATAGATGTCGACAGTGGATACTTGTCAGATAATGAGATGAGTACAGACGGTGACACACCCACCCCTACACAGTCAGAAGTCCTCCGCCTCACCCCACCGTCCATCGGAGGGAATGTTCCGCTTATGCGAGGCAGTGCAGCGGGAACCAAGGTATGTTGATGCCTTTTGTTAAAAAAACGAAAACCTCTTTACTTAGATCAAATTTTGCGTCTTTCGATCGTAATTCGCAATAGGCCAACGTTCGATATATCGATACTGTATCATGGCTCCGAGGCTTTCAGGACAAATTGCTACCTTTGGTGTTGTTTTCTTTGTATCCGAGTGTCTTAAGAATTGAGGGACAACGGAAACTTACCAAAGTTGCCATTTTCTCCGAGGCTTTCACGAGAAAATTGCAACTTTGGTAAGTTTCCGTTGTCCCTCAATTCTTAAGACACTCGGATACAAAGAAAACAACACCAAAGGTAGCAATTTGTCCTGAAAGCCCTAAAGCAGATAATGTCTGCATACAAGCCAAGCAGACCATCACGCCGGAGCTTATCTCCGGTTTCTGTAGCATGAAGCGACCAGGAGTATTCCTACTCCCCCAGGATGGGATTCTTGTCCATCGCAGGGTTACCCTCAGCTGTCTTAGGAAAGTGGTTTATTTATTGTTTGGTTTTGACATCATATAACCATATATGGTCAAGACTCTTGGAGAATTTAATCTGATATCATAGCGTTGTCTACATAGCCAATTGAAGTGCATCCTATCAGAGCCCGTGGTACATTTTCAAAACTCGTACAACACACGTGCTGTCACAACATTCTCATATTTCAGGCATTTTTGAAACGTTTTTTCTCTTTCCCTCTGTTGCAGACCATGAAGAAACTGGTTCGGCTCAATTCTAAAGGAGGTACCACCATTTCATTTTAAGCTATTATTATTAGTAGTACTGGTTTGCTTGTTTTTTTTTAAATTATGTTTAGAATGAAAAGCATCCTTACTATAAAATCATCAAATAAATCATTTCACGGGTCCTTGTGCAGTTGCAGGAGCGAGGTTTTGCTTCCACAGCGACCCAACTTTTTGGCAAAAAAATGCGCTGTCACTAGTGATTAAAAACCGCTTGTCACCACTCTTGGCTAAAAGACCCCACAGCTGAAAATTTCTTCAAAAAACGTCGCGGTAAATTCGGAACTAATAGACCATATTGGTATTCTCGTCATTGTACTGGAAATAGCTTGCAACTGAGGCCAGTGTGTGAAGTCTTTTCTAACGCAAATGACATTAATCTCTTTTTAATGATATTCCCCACACGAGCCTCCATTACAAGCTAATTTCATTCCAATACCAAGAATATGAATATGGTGTACATGCTTGCGAGGAGTCACTCCGTAACTCGGTGCTTAGAGCGCTTGCCGTGGAAGGTTGATGGAATCTCAAAGGTAATTCAGGTTTTTTTTGTTATCCCTCGCAATGAACATTTCCCAGATAGCCTTTGGCACGTAGATTTTCAGCTCTCCGACATGTCGATGCGACGTTTTTTCAATATATCCTTTTTAAAATAATGTTTTTCCGGTCGACTTCCTGTCGAGTAGTAAAATTGCTTTAACCTAGATTGCTAAGTGACTGAGATACAGTGACCTACATTGTATCGTTGACGACTGGTTGACATCAGAACGTCAAGAGCCGCAGCGTGCTCGTTCAACTTTCTGATTCGCCAAAGACGAACGCAAACTCTTCGTTTTCTTTACTTAAAGCAACGTCTGACTGAAAATAACGGGGACGGTCCAATAAAAGCGTCTTTTCTTCCTTGCTTCTAAAGGACCAAGAACATCTGGTCTTGGAAGATGTCGCTCCATGGGATTAACAAAAAAGAAATCAAAGTCAAACAGTTTGAAGGATTCACAGATCTCTGGAACATCGTCTACTCTGTTAAGTTATTTTGAGTTTGACAGACGAAAGAAACCAAGGTGAGTGAATCCTTAGTGTGAATTCCCTGCAGGCTGTGGCAGGTATCTGTGTTTTCCCAGATGCGAGGAACCAACTTGGACAGTTATAGCTTGAACGTATTACCTTGTCTTGAATAACATTATAAGGTTTTTAGAGTGACTTGAATTGAATGTTATTTTGTGCCTGCTTTGGGTTAAAACAACCCACGAGCCCTGTTTTTTCTTTTGGTCTGTTTTGGTAAATTAGATGCAAAAACCAAACTAATGACCCATGGGGCTCCCTTTTAACAAGAAAGGAGGTGCTCGCCCCTGGGACTTATGAATCCTCCCTGACTTAACTATCTTGATACATCCCCCGCTTTCATCAGTTCCGTTTAAAGTGCTCGTTTCTCCCTTTACCACCGTTTCCTTGTTCGGTCGTCCTTGCCAATGCTTTCTTGAGTTTTCGGCTTTCTTGTGTCTATCGCGTTACGGACGCGAGGAGTTTTGAGTTTTACCACTCAGTTCCCATGTAATTTCCATGCTATTAAACATGTAAACTGGCTTCAAACTACCTTATCATACCTCAGCCCGCATCCCCCATATACCTTTTCTAACACTAGTTTTCGGCTTTCGTGTGTCTATCGCGTTGCGGACGGGAGCAGGAGTTTGGAGTTTTACCCCTCATTATCCTCTAGCCCCCATCCCCCATATACCTTTTATAACACTGGTCAACCACAAAATATCAATAATCGCAAACCCCAAACTACCATCGGACAGTCCTCAGTTTCATAAACTTCCCCCCCCCCCCCCTTCCCACTTTCTTTCATGAATTTATCGAAAACCCACACGGTGTAATGCATTGATTTCTCCGTTGTTTTTCAGATTGGATGAAAGCGAGAAATAAGCTAAGATGATATCATTTTCTTACTGGTGCACTTTGGCGCAGGTTTTGCCCTGCACGCGACCGGATTTTATGGTGGAATTTTTATGTATGGTCTCTTCGTGCCCGGGGGGATACTCCCAGACATTTTGGGTGGTAGTGTGCGGCCCGCTTTACCCAATTAAGACCAAGATCTGTGATTTTCCCAACCCTATTTTTGACTTGATCTAAAATTTTATACCTTATTTAAGACCTTCCCCTGAAATCCAAAGTCAATACCAAGTTTCAAACCTATCCCATAGTTACTTTATTACTTGGTTCTGACTGATGTTAAATGCATTGTGAAGGGATTTTGTTGATTTTCTTATCGATAAATTATGTTGAAAAAGTAGCTCCTTCTTTAAAAAAAAATATCAAATTCAAGACTAGTGTACTAAACCATACCCTTTTAAGACTAAAATGGCCAAAATTGAAACCCTATCTATGACCAAAACCGCTGAAAAACATGCCCTTTGGGGCCGCACATACCTACAAAATCCATATAAGGGATTACCCCCCACCCCCCTCCACGATCCGCGCGTCACTGACATGCAAGACGTTGAGGACATTTGGACTCAGTGGGATCGGCCTTGTGATAGTTTATTGTGAATTCCCAAACCTAATTTCTTTGTCTATCCAGCGAGGAGGCGTAAAATTTAACTACAGACACTTACTCCACACTAAAATGAATCGAGACCATACTTTTAATCATCTTATTTATAATAATCTTTAGAAGCGACAAAATATGCAATTTCTGTTTTAAAAGATTCCCAAATTATCCACTTTTATTTGAATAGTTCTGAGATGAGAATGTTTCTACTGTTTGTATACAAAATATAAGTTATAGTAGATTTTTAACCGTGTTCCAGTTTGTTAAATAAATTTTTAGTCTCGCTACAGATAGGAAGTTGATGAAATAAAGAAACACGTTTTCCTGTTGTGCAGCCACCCTTCTTCTATCAACCCATGCATAATCTCAGTCCCGTCGGTAACGCTTGCAGTGAACTAGACGACAAGCTATATGCTTTGGGGAGTGTTAAATAAAGTTGCGTTCCTTCGGGGTGATCTGGATCAGGATCAACGGTCCAAGATCTGTCTGTCATCACGGAGCGATGAATCCACTCTGGTCATGGATTCATTGGTTCCTTTGATGCACCATGATCCAGACAGATCTTGGATCACTGATCCTGATCCAGATCTCTCCAAAGAAACGCAACTAAAATTCGAGGCGAATACAACGGTTTAGGACCTCGTCTGGGAGCCACGAGCGACTTGGAAATTCATATTGGAAATAGTTTTTAGAAAAACTTAAAAACGCAGTTTTTATAAGAGAAAAACTCGGCGCTGGAGCAATGCAGAAGGCCTACTAGGCTGGATTGTCTTAAATGGAAGGGGTCGTGAACAAGGAAGATTATTTCTGCAACATGCCTCCTTCCTCCTTCCGTTTTAAAATCTGATAAAATAATTCGGCGAGTCCAACCTCCTGAGAAAAAGGACTGCATCTGCCTGCGCTACAGACGGTTGAGAAACTACACCAATCGACGTAATATAGATGTTCGACAAATTTGGCACCTTAGGGTAACCAATTAGAGGAATACGACAACGAAGACTATCGATTACGTTTTCGCGTTAGGGCCGATTTACACGGTACGACTTTGACACATGCGACAAGCTTACGACAGGCCTTCGATATGACTTGGGACCATTTACACTTTCACTTACACAATTAAATATGTAAACATTTGTACCGGGATTTACGGAGCGAAAAAGTTCTAACAAACGTGAAAAAATGTTTTAGCTGCCCTGCGCTTTGGAAAAAACTTTCTAACGAGATGTTTTTCGCTTTAATCCGTTCCGTACTTTTCGAGAAACGACTTCACGTGAACCAGTCAACAACACTGGGAGGTGAACTTCGTCCGCCATTTTGAAGCAAGAAAACTTCTCTTTCGTCCCCTACTCAGTAGAAATTTGTCACAAAATACGTATGTTCTATGGATTTCGGCTACGATTGTCGCAGCGTTTTAAAACATGTTTTAAAATCCAACGACAATTTTTTTGACGTACACAACAGTCGTAAGCGAGTTGTACGTTTGATTTACACGAAACAATTCATGTCGTAGGCCTGTCGTAAACTTGTCGCATGCGACAAAGTCGTACCGTGTAAATCGGCCCTTAGAAAGGACTCGGTCAGTGAACTCGTAAATATTTTGGACAAAGAACTTGAACACCAAACAAGGGGGAGAGATTTGCCGCTTACACCAATGCAGCAAGAGTTAAGATTCTATGTGACAGGAACTTTCTAGAGGTTATTGACAATTTACTTGGTGTTTCTGTATTAGCTGCATGCACAGTAATCCACAAGTATGGCAAGGGCTACTGCGAAACAAAAAGGACAATTCCTGTCATTCCCAGAGAACCTGGCTGATACCAAGAAAGTTTTATGATGTTGCGCACTGACCAGGTGTGATGGCGGCCATCGATTCAACCCACGTCAGGATCATATGTCCAATCTAAGGAAATGCTTTGGCATTTGTTAACAGAAAGCAGTTTTACTCCATCAACGTCCACGCCGTTTGTGATTGCGATGCCTTTATCACTAAAATCGTAGCCCGCTAACCTGTATCTACTCACAACTCATGCATTTTGTGAGAAAACAAACATCGCAGACAGATTATGGGGTGGTGCTCTTGATGGCAATCTTGCGTGATAGCGGATACCCCTATGGAGCGTATCATTTAATGACACCAGTCCTCAAGCCAAAAAATGCAGGAGAAGTGCTCTACAATACTGCACATTGGCGTATTAGGTGTGTTAGTAGGGAGTGTAAGAAGCTACTCAACAGCGACGCCGAAGACAACGTCGATTAAAAAATGAATTTATATTTTACCTACGAATCTCGGGATACTCTTAAGTCATTAACTTTGTTTATCACTGTCAAAGCTATCGCGAAACTGAATCTGGGACACCGCAATAAATTTGAAATAGAATTTCAAGAAATTAGCCATCGTAGTGGTTCTGTCCTCGTGTACCGGTTCACAAGAGCCGCTACAAAGGACCAAACAATACACAACAGCTAACTAATGACTCCTAAACAAAGAAAGAACAATGGTTATTCCATTGTGAACCGGTACACCAGGACAGAACCGTCGTAGTTCACGTTCTTCAGACAACGCAGTATTGGTCATTTCACGTTGTTTTGCAGTGCAGAGGACGACAAAGAAATGTACAAAGAGTTATAACGCACGTGCAGAACCATAGCTCTACTCATTAAGGTAATTCCCCTGAAATAAAACTGACAATAGATTTTCGTTCAAACTTTGCCCACTGAATATTTATCATATGAGAACTTCAATTTTGAAATAAAAGAGGGGGGTGCCCATACTCATTAAGGAGCACTGGGGCATTGAAAATGACCCATTTTGGCATTATTTAACGCTTATTATAAGAACGCATTCCCAGTAATAATTGTAAATTTTTGTGACCGAGACTCATGAGAGCACGCATTAAACTGGAGTCAATGCGTTGTATCGGACACAAATAAACTTTTTAAGTTTGATTTAGACAGAAAGCTGAATATTTGATTAAAATTTCAACCAAATTTCTTGACATGGTTACCATAGGGCAAAATAGAAAAGACCACAGTTTACTTGCTGTTTTCGCTATTTATTCAATTTTCAGCAATAGAAATCAGATCAGTCTTTCCTCAAGCAAAGTTTATGATAAGTTGATTACAATGACTGGAAAAAAAAATGGGGTGCCCATGCTCGTTGGTGAGCTATAGCCATTTTTCAACTGAAAGAGCTCAATATCAGGCAAATCGCCATTTTTTCAGTGTGCACGTGCACGAGAGCGCGCTAAATGACGCCATAAATTATGCGCAGAAAGGATGCGCAGTGCAATTGTGAGGAATAACCTTAAACCTTTTGTTTAGCGACGTTCCCGTTGCCGTGTTGGATTGCTATTAAACAAACGGCGTTTTCCGTCAGTCTGCACTTGGGACTTCGCACCGGCTTGACGAATGCCCTCGTTATTATTGTGGCCATTAATTGCAGTGTTGCGTAATTTCACCCTTATGGGTGAGACTTTGAAGATGAAAATGTCCCAATTGACATTGTTGCTGCAGCAGACGCAGGTGGCAATGCCAAACACAAGCTCAATATTTCACGATACTTTGCTTAATAAGATTAATGTTTTAATTAAATTGCATATAAGACTTATTGACAGCAAAATAGAAAACAAAGAGAACATTCACGGCAATTAATTAATCTTTTAATTCTTTTGTTTTGAAATGTATGATGGTTACATTTCATTTTTTTTGTATTTTATTAATTTTATTGATTCGAAGCTACATACATTTTTCACCAACATAATTCACATAAATGGTCAGACACGGTACACATATATTTACATAGGCACCTCATAGTTCCTCTTAACTCTCTTCTGCTTCTAAATATAATACTAGTACAGCGCAGCAAATAGAAAACAAAAGAGAACATTCACCGCAATTAATTAATCTTTTAATTCTTTTGTTTTGAAATTTATGATGGTTACATTTCATGACATGAACAACAACAACATTTAACAATTATTGGACGAGATTGAGCAAAATATTTAACAATTATTGGACGAGGTTGAGCAAAATATCGAATTTGTCAGTGGCGAGCTGATGAATTATTTGCCGAAGCCGAAGGCTGAGGCAAATAATTGATCGGCGAGACGCTGACAAATCACGATATTTTGCGATAACCGAGTTCAATAATTGTTTTATCATTCGATCACCAAGTTTGTTTTCATATTTTAATCACTTCCTGGCAGCTCAGGCGATCAGTCATTTTTCTCTCGAGAAAGTGGTTCTAATTACGCATGAGCAGAATATTATTTGCAGCAAAACACGTTAAGACGGTACTACGCGTGAGCAGACCATTATTTGTAGGCAGTTATTTGCAGGTCACGTGGTGGGCTGTCGGCCAATGGAAGGGAAGAAAAAACTGCATCGAATGATAAATAAACAGTAGTCTCCATTTGGCGCGAAAATATGCTAGGATATATATCCGCGGACATTATCTGTTCCGGCCCGAGAGAAGCGAACAGTTTCCGAGAGCGTAGTTCTCCATTTGGCGCGAAAATATGCTAGGACATTTGTCCGCGGATATTATCTGTTCCGAGAAGCGAACAGTTTTCCGAGAGCGTAACTCGAGGAAAACTGTGAGCTTCGAGGAACAGATAATGTCCAAGGACAAATATCCGAGCATATTTTCACCCCAAATGGAGACTATCGTGTTTATTATCCTTCATATGTTTTACGCAACGCGCGCTTTTTAAAATTGGGGTATATTCTCCGATATCCCCCAGTTTTAGCTGGGGGATATTCGGTCACGTGACGTGTTAGACCAATCGCGCGTGAGCGAAAAGATTTGATGGATTATAACAAGGTTTATTTGAACTGTAAAATTATCTTAATTACTAATTAAACAAGAAATGAATTAAAATACAAAACAGTTGCTGGTCACCCAAAATACCTAAAGAGCTAAACTAGTTGGGTGACTACCTATTATTAATTGAAAATAAATATGAGGTTAGAAAAAGAGGCATTTTACATGTTTTACATTTTACTTTTTAAATAGACTACAGAACAAAGATTCAAAGTTCAAAAAAGTTCAAACTACAGGTTGGTTTACGAATTTTCCCCGTCAGTGTGGCATACATGCATCATCGTGGCAAACTAATTTCCATGCTATCGCATTGGTGCATTACCTTCCATTCTTTAAGCTTTAGGACCTTCATTTTTAATTTGCTTTCGTCCCTCGCCATGGAGAAGGACGGGTCCTTCTTCTCAAGGGACTCGGTCTTTTGCGTTTCCACCTGTCAATAACTGTGAATTATGTAATAATTTGTGATTAAATATATACAATTTTTAGAAGCGATTGAAAATTACTGTACCTTCTACCATCCTCCTTTTTCTTGACTTTTGCCGCTCCTTTCCTTTCCTTTTTTTTTGTAACTTTTTTTTATTGAATTACAAACACATGGACAAAAAAATACATTTATACGACGAAGGAAAATAAAAAGATTAAAAAACATACATAAACATAGGGCACTACAGTAAGGGCTACTTAGAAACAAAATCGTAATACAAACTCACCATAATACATTTATATAGACTTTCTTATACTTCAGTTAGCTACAACACTGACAAGCTTCTTCCATTTCTTTAAATGAGAAATTAATTTGTCTCTTTTCCTGGCAATCTGAAGCTCAATAGAGTATATTCGCTTCATTTTAGCAATGAAACCTTTTAGGGAAGGTTAAGCATTCTGGCATTTTCGAGAGTAAATATAGTGTTTACCTAATAAAAGAATGTGGTTGATCGAAGTAAAGTCATCCTTAATGTCAAACTCCCAAAAATCAAATCAGCTTCCTTCAGTTGTCCAACATCCTCCTTTCCTGCTAATAGGGAGTTTTAGCAATGAAGACGGCGACGGCGGGCACGAAGGCTAGCAAAAAAAGTATATATATTTTACCTTTAAATGTCGCAGCTGTTTAAATCTGTTCAGTAAGTCTGTCGGTCTAAAAACTTGCTCAGGCTAAACATGCTCCGACAGCGTTTAATTCGAAAAGAAGATACGAAAAATAGCCATTGCCGTTCGCGTTCTCCAAAATACGTAGCACTTGGTCATTTCACGTTGTTAATTTGTAGAGGACGGCAAAGAAATGTACCAAGATTCAAAACGCACGTGCACAGCTATTGTTCTGCTCATTAAACCTTTTGTTTGGTGACGCTCTCGTTGCCGTCGCCATCGTGGTTTGCTAAAACTCCCTTTATAAGAAAACCACGACGGGAACGGGAACGGGAACGGGAACGGGAACGTCGCTAAACAGAAGCTTTAATGAGCACGTTCTGCACGTGCGTTATAAATCTTTGTACATTTCTTTGCCGTCCTCTGCAAAACAACAACGTGAAATGACTAAATTCGGCTGCGTTGCCTGAAGAACGTGAACTACGACGGCTAATTTTTTGAAATTCTATTTCAAATATATTGCGGTGTCCCAGATTCAGTTTCGTGATAGCTTTGACAGTGATAAGCAAAGTTAATGACTTAAGAGTATCCCGAGATTCGTAGGCAAAATATAAATTCATTTTCTAATCGACACTATCTTAGGCGTCGGCGTAGTAGCTTCTTAAACTCCCTAATGTCTAAACCGAGGTTCAGCCCTAAACAATGGTTAACTTATAGACTTCGTTTAAATAATCGGCTCAATGTGTTGTTTTAGACTTAGTACCTGTTAGGGATGAAAAAAGTTCAAGCCACACCAATAAAACAGGACTTGGTACCCCTTAGAGGTTTACTTTAAATTCTTCGACGAGCACCCCGGTACCCATCCTTCATATAGGGGAGACCCCCCGGGTACGCTACCCAAGCCAAACTGTCGATCAAACAGTCTTCTAAAGAGGCCCATCTACTCGACAGAAAATTGTTGACACAGTTCCAACATAAATGATAGTCCTAAATAGGCCTCAAGGTCGCATGTCTTCTATGTCAAATGTCTGACTTTCTACCGACGTTTCAAGCATTATGGTCAAAAGCTCAAACTCTGTTACATTATTAATATCTTGGACGACATGTTGTAGAGATGGAAGTTGCGTTTTTCATCAGTGCATTCATTGCGTGTTGTAACCCAAGCTGTGTCTGGGACTTGTTTTCTTGCCACTCTTCCAAGACAGATTTTATAGTGTCTCATTGTCTGATGATTTCTTCGAAATTGGCTTCACAAGGTTCCAGAATCACTAATGGACCCCAGTGGATATTTATAATTTTATGGGTAAATGACTATAACAGCCTATAAGATCCATAGCAAATCAGATCGTTGCCTTTCTGTTTTTATTGACTACCTTTCAAGCCATCAAGTGGTATTTTACACCTTTGTCAAACAGGGGAAGAATACAGACTCACTTTCGTCGAGACCTTTTGAACCATGGCACAATAGCAATGCCTGGCTCGACGTGAGATAACAAAAGCAACGAAAGGTAGACACAATGGTGAAAACCAAATCGGAGGAAAGAAGCTATATTGTTGTTTGATCTTTTTTGATTACCATGTTGATGTCACGCTTAAGTGTAAAATGAAGAAATTTATACTAAACCCCCCATAATTGAAGCACAGACCGGGATTAGACTATTGGTAAAAACGAACAGAGCCTTCACCTAAAACTAAGATACAATTATTTACGAGCCGAAAACGACGAAAAAGAAAAGATAAACATTGAAATCTGTCTTGCAAATAAACCTTCCAGCTGCTGTTTCTGCTTCCATTGTTGGTATGACAGACATGTGACATTTCACTTGACATAATAAAAACTCTGAAATAATTTTCACTTTCATGTCACCCGCCAATCGTCGCCAATTAAACGGTTTCCCCTGGTGACACAAGTCTCCGCTATAGCGGAATACGACTATTTTCACTTTGAAACGAACTCTGCGCACTGAATTTCGTTGTCACGTTTGTGTCAAACGCCGTCATGTCATCGCCTCAGTGGGAGAGTCAGCTGAGCAGACATGAAGCAGTCACTCAGCGGTCGATGATGTCATAACAGCAGACGAACAAACGACTTTCACTTGCCTCGTGGCTTTCAGTTGCCTCGGTCACTGGATCCAAACACCACAGCGACTTCTTGTCATGGACGAAATGGAGCCAGAAAACCCGAATTCTCTTGACAAAAACCAGAAGAGAAAGCGAATTCTGGACGACAAAGGTAAACTGTGCCATCTCGGCATTTTTTAAGCGCTATCTACTTGTATTATTCTGCGAAGTCATGTCGGTAGTCAAACTCGGATTATGTTAGCTATATTTAGTGTTATTTTGTCGGTCGCCGACACCACTAGTTTTATGCCTGAAATCAAATGAATCTTCAGTCAAAATGGAAAAGTTTTCCAGATTTTACTGACATTAGACCTTTACTTACTCGACTTACTTAGTTCTGTTTCATTCTCTGCTACCATGTTGGGTTTTGTTGTAGTTGAGTTCGTGGTGACCATAATTTAGGGCGGTGAGCGGCCCAAACATCAACAGCCAACTTTCGATATAATGAAAGTCAGCTTAGCTGCGAGGCCGGAAATGCGTTGCGCCTACAGGGCCGGGTTGCTCAAAGCCCGATTAAGCTAACCCAGGGTTAACGAGAATTTTGATTTTACTTTTGTATTTTTTTGGTGAGGTGTTCAGTTTCTACTGTTTTCCCTTCAGTTTTGAGCTGTAGTAATCTCAAACTACACCAAACATTAGAGGTGAAAAACATTTTTAAACAAGAAAACAGAATGCTTCAGTTAACGTTCAACTCTGGGCTAACATTAACCGGCTTTCGAACAACCCGGCCCAGTTCATTTTCAAGTAAATCAAACTCAATAGGCCGCGATCGATATATCAATATTCTGACATGGCTACGAGGCTCTCAGGACAAACTTCTATATTTGGTGATGTTTCCCTTGTTCCCAATTCATTGTGAAACAAAAGAAACATTGCAATTATGACCCGAAAGCCTAGGAGTCATAATAGGGAGCTCAAGGTAATTCCCCTGAAATAAAACTGACAATAGATTTTCGTTCAAACTTTGCCCACTGAATATTTATCATATGAGAACTTCAATTTTGAAATAAAAAAGGGGGGTGCCCATACTCAATAAGGAGCACTGGGGCATTGAAAATGACCCATTTTGGCATTATTTAACGCTTATTACAAGAACGCATTCCCAGTAATAATTGTAAATTTTTGTGACCGAGACTCATGAGAACATGCATTAAACTGGAGTCAATGCGTTATATCGGACACAAATAAACTTTTTAAGTTTGATTTAGACAGAAAGCTGAATCCTTGATTAAAATTTCAACCAAATTTCTCGACATGGTTACCATATGGCAAAATAGAAAAGACCACAGTTTACTTGCTATTTTCGCTATTTATTCAATTTTCAGCAATAGAAATCAGATCAGTCTTTCCTCAAGCAAAGTTTATGATAAGTTGATTACAATGACTGGAAAAAAAATTGGGTTGCCCATGCTCGTTGGTGAGCTATAGCCATTTTTCAACTGAAAGAGCTCAATATCAAGGCAAATCCGCCATGTTTTCAGTGTGCACGTGCACGAGAGCGCGCTAAATGACGCCATAAATTATGCGCAGAAAGGATGCGCAGTGCAATTGTGAGGAATAACCTTAAGCAAACTTCCACGACGACGGCAACGAGAACGTCGCCAAACAAAAGGTTTAATGAGCAAGACAATAAATGTGCACGTGCGTTATAAATCTTTGTACATTTCTTTGTCGTCCTCTGCAAAGCAACAACGTCAAATGACCAAGTGCTGTGTCGTCTACTGAACGTGGACGGTGACTGCTAATATTTTGGTATTTCTATTTGGAATTGGACGGTGCCATTGCATATTTAGCCTGAGCACGTTTTCAGAGCTATTGGCGTGCCGAACAGATCCAGACAATGCGAATTTCGCTTGTAAAATATAAATTTGTTTTCTATCAGGGGTCGTCCTCGGCGGCGGCGTCGTCGTTGTTTAAGCTTCGCAATAAAATAAACGCATGTGGCCATTTCAGTGACTTGAAAACCGTTATCGCACCAATCGCTTCGCGATTCGTGCGATGTCGGTTTTCGCGAGCAATTTAACGCGGAATTCCCTCGTCAGGTAATGAATTTTCTTATAGAATTCTACTAAAACAATTAGATTATTCGCTCTCGATCTAGAAATCTCGAGCTCATAATCTAATTGTTAAATATTAGCTTCGATTGCGACGATATATCGAACCCATAATCTAATTGTTTAACGGAAACACGAGTGGAATTTTGGGCGGAACGAGAAATGCTGTGGGAACGCGAGCCGCCAGGCGAGTGTTTCCTCAGCTTTTTCGAGTAGAAATCAACGCGACCGACAAAAAAAAGAAAACAAACTTGTTCACTTTGATCATCAAAATGTAAATTCTCTTTGCTCGAACCATCATTACGTCAACAGCTTGTGCAAGTTCTTATGTTTCTCTCGAGTTATGGGAACACGATTCTCAACCAATCAGCGCGTGTATTTTCGTAGGGTTGCTTTCTAAAGTGTTTCATCAAAGTGTCAAAAATATTCCGCTGCGAGTCATATCATACTCTCTAATGTGAATGTCGTGTTTATGATGTATTACATCATACCACTAACTGTAAAAAGGATTATAACCGCTTCTAGAAGGAAACAAAACAACTGCACCATGCTATTGAGTTATGCACCTTTCTGCGTGCACCCAAATTAACTACAAACAAATCAAAGACTTACCGTCTAGGTTCATTCCTATCTCGATACACTTCTTCAGTCTGCAAGCCTTACAGTCGTTACGACTGCTCTTGTCCACCGGACAATGTCCCTGGCCCTTACACAGCCAGGGCTCAGATCGGCGGCACGTCCTCTTGTAGAAGCCGCTGCACCCATCACAGGAGTACACTCCATAGTGTTTGCCCGTGGAGCGGTCGCCGCAAACTTCACAAGCTGAAAATTAAGGAACACACGTTTCAATATTTTGCCTATGTCGAGTTTGTGTGCTAAAAGTCGGACCACGCGTTGCCTTTCTTTCCGTTCTCGGTAATGACACGAATCTGAAAAGAAATTGGCAAATTGTGGCTCTTATTAATTCAGACTAATGAGTAAAAAAATAAAAATACTTCGTCAACTGTCGATTCGCAAAATTGTTCTTTTTACGGGAAAGGAATAGTGCTAGAATGCTCCTAAACAGCATGACAAGACAACAAGCCAACGAAGAAACTTCCCATCTAAGACAGCATCAACAACAGCGATGGAAGAAATGCACTTCCAACGTATTGTTAACATACCTTCCCAAGAGAAATGAAACCAACGCGAAAATTCTCGATCTTCGAACTGCAAGTAGGAGCGGCTTGGTCTTACAGCCATCTTGGTTGAATAAGCGAAGTGGTTAACTATTTTTTTGCCACAAGCATTTTGGAAAAAATCTTATCCGTACGAACACAGCTGTTTCTTTTATTTCCTGCTCAAACACAAGGATCTCTTTAAAAATGTAATGTAAAATGTAAATTAAAAAAAACATGACGGAATTGTTGAGCAACAACTTAAAAAAACAATAAACGCAACGAAATGCGTTTAGAAGTTTAACCACGTCCTTGCCTCATTGGAAACAGACCATCTTGATTGTTGATAGACAAGCTTTTAGAGAGACAAAGCATACAGTTGTCAACACATGCACTGTCTTCAGTCTCTACGGAAGAGAGAGTACAGTTGGGCGATTGTTTTGAGCAAGAGATGTTTTCAAATTTCATGAATTTACTTCATAATTCGATGGAAAGCAATCGGAATTGACGAAATGCGAACATTTGCAATTGACTGTAGAAAGCATTAAAAATCTGCCTCTTGCTAATTTGAAACCGATTTTCCAACACCACTTTCACTCTGACAGATAAGTGTCACAACTCTGAGTGATTTATACAGAAGAGTGATTTGTATATGAAATGTAAACGAAAAAAATGGGTCCGGCTTGGGTGTCTCTCCTTTTAGCCTTAGCTTGTAGAATAAATCCTCTGATCCATTTACGCTCTTAGCTATGGAGAAAGTAGCAACACTTTGTAGGTATACACTGTAGCTAGTTTTTTTTTTTTTTGCCATGCAAAAAAAATGTATGATAAGCATAGTTCCAGCTACTATAATTTGTCAGATGGGAAGACACTTGGTCGGTCGGTCAGTCAGTTAGTAAATCGATCAGTAAATCAGCGAGACAGTCACTCACTCCGACAGTCAGTCATTCCGTCCGTCAATGAACCAGTAGGACTCAGTGAACAAGCCAGCCAGAAAGCTGTCCAGCTATTCCGCAGTCAGGAAGGTATTCAAACGACAAAACAATACCCTCGTATCTATGAAGAATCCGACTAAACGTGTTTTTGTCCTTTTTTCCTAATCACGGGGCAAATTTATTCTGATACGTATCACGACCATAGTGGAAAGATATATGGGATCCACGCACGAACGAAAGGAGAGATGCCTCCGCGTCTGAGAATAAGCGAGTGAGTAGCTAACACAGGTGTATGTAGAATCAAAACAAAATGATCTCTTAATAAATGTGCCGTTTATTCTCTGAGATAAGCGATAATTCGAATCGAAAACGTTGTTATAAACACCACGGCATGTATGCCTTTAAATCTCCAGCTTAGAGGCAGATTATGTACCAAGTACCGCATTGCAATTATGCCTCCAAGCTATCTCGGCGCAAGTAGTCTGATAAAGTCAGTAAGATTCTTCATGCACTTTGTCTTACTGTGTCCCTAGTATTAAAAAAACTGACGATATCGACAAATAAGACGAGTATTTATCACTCAACGAATTTTAACCAAATTTTTGACCGATTAACAGAACTTTCACGATCAGTCATTTGGAAGCGTTTTGTCTCTACACTCTTGCTTTGACTCTTACTTCCTTTGGAAGTTATTTCCTTGTCTGTTTGCTTCTTTTGTCTTCTCACTTCTTGCTTATTATTGTATTTCCTTTCATCTGGAAAACATTTAATGTGATAAACTTCGAGGCACAGCCAACTTCATGTGCGTATGAGCTATACATGATCAAGTCTTGCGCGTATGTGTTAATAAAGGCCGAGATGATTTAAACGGCCTATATCTCACTGTAGCTGTGAAACATCTTTTTTTTCATTTTGTGTAGGTGTTTTTTTCTTGCCCTTTTCCTTGCCTCGTGTTAACTTGTTATGTTTTCTTTTTACTTTCATTTTTCCGATGTTACGTCACAATGCATAATTTGTTGCGTCTAGGAGATTTCCCGTGATAAACACTCAGATTCATGACTTCAAACAGAACTAAAAAGAGGAAAGGAAAAACTATTTCGTTTCCCGGCCTCACCGGCGGATGAAACCCTGTGAAATGAGGAAATTCAACATTTGCAGAACATCTGTTATGAAGCTTCCTTCGAAAGCCGATCAACTTGGTTTCTCAAAAGGGTGAAAAGTAATGCTAGATTTCCCTCAGGTCGCATCTCTTTGAACAGACAAACACAGCTTTGGGGTGTTTTAAAGTGCTTTTCACAAGAGTTCACTTTTTCTATCTAATGCATCGAAAAGCTGCCGACATCTCTATTCTAAAGCACTTACGTTGCTGTAGATGGCCATAGATGTTATTGTAAGTGATAAGAAAACGAACCTGTATTGAACAATTCACACGAACAAAAAGAAAAATTCTCAAAAATAAAAATCACAAATGAGTCAAGAAAAACATTTTCACGCAAACATGTAAAAACATACTTTTCCCGATAAAAACGATATCACTAAAAAAAGGGACAGCAAGGACGAAAAAACAACTTCATATACTAGAAGGCGATACTGGGTGACTTCCGTTCAACAGCTAACTGAAAGCAAATTCACTGGAACAAAGTTCAAGTTCCTGACAAAAGCACTTCTTTAAGCCGCAGAGACCTGTAGGAGTGAGTAACACAAGAAATGAAAACCTTCTGGAGAAAATGAAAGTGTAATGCAAAACCTCACGAGCTGGAACAAAGAAATAGAAATAAAAAAAATGTGTAAGGGCTAGAACAAAGAAATAGAAAATTAAAAAAAACAATGTCTAAAGCAAAGATCAACGAGAAACAGAAACCAAAATATGAAAACATCGCTGGTTTGTTAAAACATCACAACATCATAGAAATCTTCTTTTCCCCTGTTTGAATCGTTCCTCGATTCTAGCAAGACTCGTTTTCGCCGTGCAAAGCTGCAATTCCGAAATTCTTTTGAGACGAGTAGGATGGGAGAAAAAGGAACTATTTTAGGAACTGAGTGGATTCAATGAAAAACACACACTGCCCACCATTAGATGAACTTGCACACTCGGACGAAATGAAGTTGAAAGCTTTTAGTCTAGATTTGCATCTCAAGTGCTGTGTATAGCCGTTAATGGATGTAATAAAGTTTTTAGCATAGGCGAGTTAAGAGACGCTTGGTTAAGTAAACGACTTCAACAGATGTAGGAAAAAAGGTCCTTAAAAACCGTTCTGAAGACGGGAGATCCAGAAACATATTTTTTACTGGACTGAGTCACAGGGAGGCATTTCCAAGAGAAAATATACATTTCAAAATGGGAGAAAGAATTCCTCTGCTAAGCTATGTAATTGTAATCACTATGTTTTTGGGAAGTAAATTGCATTAGGATTTTCGGCCTAAATCGACCTGCCAACAAACATCTGTGTGGTACAACAAGCTAATGGAGACATTTGATCCAACAGTGTTCAAACCTTGAGTCCCAAAACGAACACACAACAATCATCTTTTGACGTAACTGAGAAGAATGAAAATGTACTTTGAAAAGGCAGTGTTTTGTCCTTCCCTTTTAGTCCAATTATTTGTAATATTATAAGCTGGATAAAGTTGGAACCGATCAAAAGTCACATACATCAAGTCAGTTTTTATTTCGTTCGTTTGCGGTTTTGTTCGGCGGACTGAGTTAAATTCACAACACATTCGAAAGCGGAAGTTGTCAAAGGCGACTGAAAAATTGCAACACGCTAGAAGTAAGGATTGTACTTAACCACTCTACATCACAATGGACAAACAGAAACGAAGATATCCTTGATGGTTAAGAACTTTCGCACGTTTCAAGTTGAAAGCGAAAACACCTTGAAACATTGTTATTAAATACAGCTGGCTAAAACCTCTGTAGCGAAGGGTAAAAAAACAAGACCGCGTTAAAAATATTGGGTTGATTTGCAATAGGCGTTGAAATAAAAACATAATTTCCCACTGCATTGAAGTAAAGGCTGTTCAGCCGACAGTGATGTCACTGACCTATCGTTAACTTTAGCCCAGTCTACGATGTCAGCGTAAATGGTGTTTTCGAGAACTTTTTCCGTTAATATGGACGTGTTTTTTTGGGTGCACGCAGAAAGGTGCATAACTCAATAGCATGGTGCAGTTGTTTTGTTTCCTTCTAGAAGCGGTTATAATCCTTTTTACAGTTAGTGGTATGATGTAATACATCATAAACACGACATTCACATTAGAGAGTAACTCGCAGCGGAATATTTTTGACACTTTGATGAAACACTTTAGAAAGCAACCCTAAGAAAATACACGCGCTGATTGGTTGAGAATCGTGTTCCCATAACTCGAGAGAAACATAAGAACTAGCACAAGCTGTTGACGTGATGATGGTTCGAGCAAAGAGAATTTACATTTTGATGATCAAAGTGAACAAGTTTGTTTTCTTTTTTTTGTCGGTCGCGTTGATTTCTACTCGAAAAAGCTGAGGAAACACTCGCCTGGCGGCTCGTGTTCCCACAGCATTTCTCGTTCCGCCCAAAATTCCACTCGTGTTTCCGTTAAACAATTAGATTATGGGTTCGATATATCGTCGCAATCGAAGCTAATATTTAACAATTAGATTATGAGCTCGAGATTTCTCATAGAAATCGAGAGCGAATAATCTAATTGTTTTAGTAGAATTCTATAAGAAAATTCATTACCTGACGAGGGAATTCGGCGTTAAATTGCACGCGAAAACCGACATCGCACGAATCGCGAAGCGATGAGTGCGATAACGGTTTTCAAGTCACTGAAATGGCCACGTGCGTTTATTTTATTGCGAAGCTTAAACAACGACGACGCCGCCGCCGAGGACGACCCCTGATAGAAAACAAATTTATATTTTACAAGCGAAATTTGCGATTGTCTGGATCTGTTCGGCACGTCAATAGCTCTGAAAACGTGCTCAGGCTAAATATGTAATGGCACCGTCCAATTCCAAATAGAAATACCAAAATATTAGCAGTCACCGTCCACGTTCAGTAGACGACACAGCACTTGGTCATTTGACGTTGTTGCTTTGCAGAGGACGACAAAGAAATGTACAAAGATTTATAACGCACGTGCACATTTATTGTCTTGCTCATTAAACCTTTTGTTTGGCGACGTTCTCGTTGCCGTCGTCGTGGAAGTTTGCTTAAGGTTATTCCTCACAATTGCACTGCGCATCCTTTCTGCGCATAATTTATGGCGTCATTTAGCGCGCTCTCGTGCACGTGCACACTGAAAACATGGCGGATTTGCCTTGATATTGAGCTCTTTCAGTTGAAAAATGGCTATAGCTCACCAACGAGCATGGGCAACCCAATTTTTTTTCCAGTCATTGTAATCAACTTATCATAAACTTTGCTTGAGGAAAGACTGATCTGATTTCTATCGCTGAAAATTGAATAAATAGCGAAAATAGCAAGTAAACTGTGGTCTTTTCTATTTTGCCATATGGTAACCATGTCGAGAAATTTGGTTGAAATTTTAATCAAGGATTCAGCTTTCTGTCTAAATCAAACTTAAAAAGTTTATTTGTGTCCGATATAACGCATTGACTCCAGTTTAATGCATGTTCTCATGAGACTCGGTCACAAAAATTTACAATTATTACTGGGAATGCGTTCTTGTAATAAGCGTTAAATAATGCCAAAATGGGTCATTTTCAATGCCCCAGTGCTCCTTATTGAGTATGGGCACCCTCCTTTTTTATTTCAAAATTGAAGTTCTCATATGATAAATATTCAGTGGGCAAAGTTTGAACGAAAATCTATTGTCAGTTTTATTTCAGGGGAATTACCTTAAGCTCCCTATTATGGCTCCTAGGCTTTCGGGTCATAATTGCAATGTTTCTTTTGTTTCACAATGAATTGGGAACAAGGGAAACATCACCAAATATAGAAGTTTGTCCTGAAAGCCTCGTAGCCATGTCAGAATATTGATATATCGATCGCGGCCTATTGAGTTTGATTTACTTGAAAATGAACTGGGCCGGGTTGTTCGAAAGCCGGTTAATGTTAACCCAGGGTTGAACGTTAACTGAAGCATTCTGTTTTCTTGTTTAAAAATGTTTTTCACCTCTAATGTTTGGTGTAGTTTGAGATTACTACAGCTCAAAACTGAAGGGCAAACAGTAGAAACTGAACACCTCACCAAAAAGTTACAAAAGTAAAATCAAAATTCTCGTTAACCCTGGGTTAGCTTAATCGGGCTTTGAACAACCCGGCCCTGTAGGCGCAACGCATTTCCGGCCTCGCAGCTAAGCTGACTTTCATTATATCGAAAGTTGGCTGTTGATGTTTGGGCCGCTCACCGCCCTAAATTATGGTCACCACGAACTCAACTACAACAAAACCCAACATGGTAGCAGAGAATGAAACAGAACTAAGTAAGTGAGTAAGTAAGTATTTTTTATTTAGCCAGGGTGGCTCATTCAGCAGCGAGGCTGATATCCAGAGGGGCCCTGGACTAAAAAAAGATACAAAATATCACTATAATCTAAAATTCAAGACAAAAATTAAGAAAAACATGGTATAAATTTGAAATATAAACAGCATGCATTAATTTATACTCTAGGATCTATAAGATTTAAAAATTATAGGTATTAATTAAAACTTTAAAAGAAGAAAGTAACTCTGCCTTTTGCATGCTACTGGGTAATAGATTAAAAAGTGCTGAGCCCGAATATCTGAAAGTTCTTTTCGCAAGGCTAAGTATGTTAAAATAGTCTCTTGCTCCAAAAAGACAGTCTCTCACTTGGATCAACTGAAAATAATCATATTTTAAAATCATGATCATATTTTATGAAATGACTGAAATCTTGAGAATGACGTGACAAAGTTCGATCGCCGGAATTGCGCAAGGGATCTCTAGTTAGGGACTTCGGCATCGCCATGGCAGACAGTGCTTTGGGGGAGGGGTACTCCGTTTTATGGGCTATATAGCTATGTGCCGCATGATATAGTGCATGGTTTTGAGGTACTCATATCCTTAAATTGGAATTTATTTTTGCCTCTTTTGGCATTGTGTTCCTGATGTGATCCTTGGATAGGGTAAAATTGTGTCTGCTAAAATTGCAGTCCGTAAATGCCCAGCTAAACGCAAAATGTAGTATAAAAATGGATGCTTATCAATGTACTAAGTATTTTTAATTCTTGCGAGCCATTATTATGTTTAGTTATAATAGAGGAGAATTCACTTTGTCTTTTTCAGGAGTGTACCGCCGTTCAAGGTTTAACGAAGAACTTGGACAATCACCTGGTGCGGAGAGTCCCGCGGTTAACGCACCAAGTGATATGCGGGTTGATATGTCACCTTCGCCAGAGGGACCTGGTAAGTTCGACTTGCGCCTGCCCACGGAGGGTTTTGTTCAGTTTTGCGGGAAGCAGCTCTTACCATTATTATTTTTTCAATAGATAAAGGTTAAATTTTTTGAAATCCAAAGTTACCTCTGCAGAATCGTCTCTGTATATGCTTCCAATTCAGGAGAGATTTCTTTAGTTGTTGCCTTTCTTCAGGGACAACTTCCCCCTTGTGGGAAGTTTTGGTTTCCCTAAGAGGTTCATTTTGTGTATTTTTCTCGATGGTCGGAAAAATGATGTTTTATTGTTTCTGCTTGTTGAGCGAGTTCGCAAAAGTTTTTGAAAGGTATGATGCTGCAACAATTTTTACAAACGCTAAAAGGCTACCAACATCATGTGTGTTTCTTTAACATAGTTAAATTTTACACCGCGAAAATAAAATAGACAAGGAGTTTTGATTACTCAACCAGCAAAATCGAAATCGTTATTTGGGTTGATTTAGCGTCATCGTAACTTTGCTGATTATTTGTGCTGAATTCACATTCTTAAACATTTATTAACCTCAAACATATTTAAAAACTAGAGATATTATTTGCGTTCGATGTACGTTTTCACGCGAAAGTGCGTCCAATTTGTCATATTTTACGGATTGTACAAAACACGCATCGGCGGGCCCTGTAATTCATCGAAAAATCGAAAACACACAATTTATTAGATTTTTATTCAAACAAAACTAAGCAGCATCTACAGACATGAACTTATTAGGCCTTGATGAAACATTTCGGTCGTGATAGACTATGGT
Source organism: Platygyra sinensis (assembly GCA_019787425.1). NCBI lineage: Eukaryota > Metazoa > Cnidaria > Anthozoa > Scleractinia > Merulinidae > Platygyra > Platygyra sinensis. The sequence goes on along the minus strand of JAHPZR010003546.1, from coordinate 96,002 downwards.
AAAATCCTCTCAAACGTGTGGCAAGCTAGAGGAGGAAAACTTTGAAGTCCTGAAACGCTGCTATATCCAAATATATCCAACTAGTTTACTGCTGTGTTACAAAGAAGCTGTTAATCTGCATATGCGAAACTAAGAGTGGAGTAATTTGGAGCTCAGTCTTGTAAAAGAAGCAACCGAACACAACTTGCTCAGTGATATAATGCGGGACATTACTAAATTTGACACTGTCTTACTTCACTCAAACTGGAGCAGCTTACGACGAAAACACTGAAGCAAAATACCAATAAACATAAACGTATTGCTGTTGTGGATGAAAAGTATCAAACAATTCGGGAATTTCGGACGTCATTTTCCGCGCTGCATCCACACAAATGCTCGCAGCGTGTACGCACGTGTGCCGCACACGATGGCGCAATTTGTTCTCAAAATAGAAAAAATTGCCCCATATCATAAGGACCGCTCTAATGATGCACGATTATGGTCTCCATCCCCGATTTTTTATTATCGAATTGTAATAAGCATGATAAGATGTAACTTTTTGCAAAGTTTAAAAAATTCTGTTAAGGGGGTTAAGAGCCACCTTAACTTTTCGAAAATTTAAGGTGGCTCTGAACCCCCTTAACATAATTTTTTTAAACTTTGCAAAAAGTTGCATCTTATCATGCTAATTACAATTCGATAATAAAAAATGAGGGTCACCGCGCTCGTTTTTAAGTTATAAGCGCTTAAAGCTAAAATTAAGGGTGTTTTCAGCAGGTCATATTGTTGCTATGGTAACCTATTGTACCACAAAATTAATAACAACTTGTTCACCAATGACTGGGCAGTTTGTTGATACCATGATTGAGGCATTAACCGATAAAGAGTGGTTATAATGACCCATCAAACTCTAAGTCTTGGAAAGTACTGGAAACTGTTTCCAGCCACCTTAAATAAGACGTATCATTTGCAGGTTCCCAAACGTTTGCCGCGTTTGTCTTTATTGCAAGAAGATTTGACTAA
>JAHPZR010003546.1:85000-90000 GCA_019787425.1 Platygyra sinensis | reverse complement strand
CTTCTTCACATTTATGTATCTTTGAACGCGTTCGCCACTTGTCTCCAAATCTTATACGAGCGTGAAAGGGATGCTGTGAATAGTTAACTAGTTAACCATGACACCGCTGCGCCTCCGAAAGAAGTAATAAGTACTCTCTTATTCTGTATCGTTTTTGCGTTTATTTTAACTGAACTTCTTTACAAACGCATGTGCACTTAATTGACTGAAATGCAAAACGAAAGAACATTATTATGATTGAGCCATATACAGTATAGACCTTTTCTAACATGAAGTGCTACTTAACAGCTCCCTACTGCGCCTGCGTATGTTACATACTCTCATGGGCCTCTGCACTTATGAAAACTTTCCATTTAAAATGCCGTAAAATGGCGCTGCACGTGCGTTATAAATCTCGGTACATCAGTATTTAATTCTCTGCAAAACTGCAACGTGAAATGACCAAATTCTTTTCGTTTTAGAGAACGTGAACCAGGACTCTAAATGCTTCGTAGTTCCATTTGAAATTGAACGTTCTTTTATATTTCAGCCATTCTAAAATTTGGGATTCATATTTCTCCAAGCGCTGTCCTTGGTGACGCTGTTGTCATTTCCTGAATTCCCTAATATCGCAGACTATGTATTCGAACTTTCTTGATTTAGAAACTCAGGTTATGGTCTCCTAAAATCCTTGAGCTTATGATTATCTTACAAGTGTTACCAGAGAACTTCTGGATGTTATTTCTGCCTTACATGTTCGTTTTCTTTTTTCTTTAGAAAACAGTACACTAAAGAACTAACATATTATCTGTTTCATAATTACCCACGATACATACTTACACTTTAAACGTTCCGTTGCCTCGAATTATCTGTTCAAAGTTTCTGTGTAAAAAATCGGCAACTATCTCATATGTGCATTACAATGGTAGAATTTTTCACGTAGCTTTTTTCATCGATCCTTAAAATAACCCATTCCATAAGTTTGCTCCACGCCCGGTGCCTAGCAATAGCTAATTATTAAGGGCGCCCACTATAATATCTGTTACCATAACGGCTAAGGCAAAAGTCTATTTAGCAGTCTCACCGCTGACCAATTCCACCGCCGTCACACCAATCGTTTTTGCAGATGCCTCATTTACTTTTTCACATAGGATTTTAAGATGCATTATTTAGAAAATTTTTCCTTTGTTTTACTTATTCCTGTATTTTATAATTTACCAGTTGTATAAATCATGTAGTTACTGTAATGTAGTTAGGTGTCCCCAATTAGCGTCAATCAGTATCCTCAATAATTTCCTCCTACTTATGGTAGACAAACTGGATTTCGCAATTTTTCATTCAATCAATCAATTAATCACTTTGTAAATAAAAATAAATGCACCGCTACCCAAAAATTTAATTTAAATTAAAAATTTAGCTATGACAATCATTCTTATCAAATTATATGATAAAAGAAGCTCATTTAACTATTTACGAAGACAGTAATTGTTTTATGAAATATACAGTCAAAATTCGGACTTTTAAGTATTAAAACACTTACTGCATCCTCCATCGGTCTTTCTGAACGTTTACACTCTAAAAAAGGAAAGACGCTTTTCAATCAACTGCCGCTTGCCTTCCAATTTGCAATGAAAGAAACTAGCGGGATTTCATCGCGCAAAAAGATACGAAAATAACTGATATAAGCAACTATTGGAAGGATAGCAAAATTGATTTTTCTAATGTGGTGATCATGTTTAATTCCTTAGGACACGGAATCTTTAAGGATCAAAGAGTGGATGCGCTATGTTATCCAAACGATTACAAAACTTTCTTTTGTTCTATATACAGTGAGCGAAGTTTGTTCACGCTGCAGTCACGGAATCAGCTTTCTTGACACCAAGCACAATAAAAACCACGCCCAAAATGACTAAGATTCCACCAATCACAGGCAAAGCTACGAGCAAGCCACACGCAAGTCGCAGTCCTCCAAACAGCTGCAATCACAGAAGAAAGATGCAATCAAATTAGAACTGGATTTTAGTGATATCAAAATCATGACAACTAGAACACAGTGAATCACGGCTGGTTAGTAAATGTTAACTGGATTCGCCGTCCAAGGGGAAGGTAATGGTTTCGTCCCCTCCGTACGCTCTTTGAGTTCGTCACGTAATGTTGCGAGACCAGACAAAAAAGCTTAGCTAATTTACAGGTGGTATCGTTTTGATCGTTTTTGCTGGACGCAAAGAGTGATCGGCCCCAGACCCTCAGTTTCAGACTACAGACTTTCTTGTCCCCCAGCGTATTTACCTGTGAACGGTATTGCTCAGCACTCTCTTGATCAATAGTTGCTTCTGTTTCTGACCAAGTGATAGGTATCAGTTTGTTAAAGAAGGTCACATTCTTAGTTTTTGGGTAAAGAGTACGCAACGATGACTTTAGAATCTGTCCATTCAGTTGAAGGCGAAGTTTGAGCTGCATGGCAGTTCCAGATATCGGTTCAATACTCAGCTAAAAGAGAAGAGAAAACAGATCTACGAAGAACCGTTGAATGTAGGTAAAAAGAACCAGGTCAAGTTGTGAATATGAAACTGATGTGAGCACTCCGGAATTTCTCTTTAAAAATTCAACATCATAAGAAATGATTAGAAAGCAGAACTTACTTCGCGAATTCCCAGTGGATCCAGTTACCCACAAAATATAATTTTAGTGTTTTTATTTAATTAATATCCTCACTTTCTTCCATCTTTAGTTAGTTTTCAGTTTATCCTCCTGCCTTTTTTGAACCATGAAAATAATATTATATTCTCCCCTTTAACTAAAATCACATCATGATAAAAATTTTGTCTTCATTACACAACCAACACAGTGAAAGGTTGAGGCATCAGTGCGTTGGTCAGCCAGGCCCAAGACTGATGTTTAAGGTGGCTCAGAACAATAATATCTCCGTAAGAAGCCCGGGTTCTAATGCGCACTTCACTTCATCTTTTTCTAATTAAGCAAAATCTACTCCACATAATTTTTCTAATTTTAACTGTTTCTTTTTCTGAGTGTAATAAAAAGATTTTTTAAAAAATTAAGGAATCACCGGCTTAGTTTTTAGGATAGATGCAATTTATGGTAAAAAGTGGGTCAAGTTTGTTGCTATGCAACAGAACAGTGCAAGAAAGGTAAAGTGTAGAGCCGCCTTAAAAATAACATAGCACAGCCATTCAAAACAATACAGTTCCAAGCCTGAAAATTCTCTCCCAGTTCTAAAAGCCTAAAAAAACGGAAAACTATTCTGAGCCACCTTAAATTGCATGTGACAATGGGCTTACAACAAAGTGGATAAGAGATATATGAACTAACATCCTACATGAGCCAAAGCCAGACACGTAAACCCCAAAAACCACTTATTAGGAAAAATAGGAAGCGTGTATCCCCGACCGAATGCGGTGGCGCCACCTTCGAGGTTTAAAGGTTGATATGCAAACAACAGAATAAAAGATAAATCAGGTAACGTTATTTATGCAATAAAATGCGAAAGTGCTGGTGGCAAGTCTGACGGTAGAAAGTCACAAGTTTCCCAAACGTCTCTGTTTACAAACGTACTAACCATGAGCCTCTGCGCACTAGGCTAGCACCCAGTTTCTGTTCCGTGTCGGCAAAATATTGGTTTATGTCAATACCGATTATTACAAATTACGTTAACACTTACAAAGGACTCATATTCTTCTTCGTCTGGCGTGGAAAGACCGACATCCTTGTACAACGAAGGGTCACCATAGAGAAATCCAGGGAGACTGAGGTAGATAGGACTTTTTAAAACCCGACTGACGTCAAAAACCCCTTGGGTAAATACGGTCACGTTGTTAACCTCAAGTGCACGCTTTTCTAGGCGGTATTTGTGCATTGGGATATCATGTATTTCCACATCTTCTTTGTATGTTATGGGAACAGCAAACAAAAACGTTGGTATGAAAATTTCGTAGCTGTCAGCCAACGGAGTGAGCTTGGTTGAGCAAGCTTTCAGACTCTTAACTCCTGGGAACTGAGTAAAGTAGCCCCGGATCTCGAGCTGTTCAGCCAGGGCGTTTGGATACAGGTTCTTTTGAACTTTGGTTTGGCCATTTATCGCTGTGAAAAGAAATGTAAAAATATTGTTAAATAAGCCACTTTGACTTTAGACCCGTCTTCAATTTGAAAACGGAGGCTTCACTCTAAAAACGCATCAAATGTTTTTCCTCCGAAAACGCACCAATCGCCATTCATTTCGGATTTATGTTTAAGGGAAACTAAGCAGGGAAATCACGTGATTATTAATGTGATTTCATCGCTGCCGAAAAGTTCCGTTTTCAGAATAATCTTCGTCTATTCTACAACGTAAAGTCGGTGTTTTCAAATTCCTCGGGTTTGAAGACTGTGTTTTCGAAAAGCTTACTTTGCTATTCCCAACATTTTACTTTAAGAATGCAGTAATAACTATTTCAAAAAAAGGAGGTTTATCTCGCTTTCCCCAGGGCCACCCCCCTGGCGTTCAGGCTCTTTCAAATCCTATTGATATTTAGTATGGGAACCACCCGTGGGGACTCCCAAATTTCCTTTAAAGGGGTAATAACCAAGGCGGGTATTGTCTACTTCCGGCACCAAACATTTATTAAAAATTATCATTTCCTCTTTCAAATCCCCTGCGGTTGGTGATTTTGTTTGCGATTTCCACGTACTACTTACCAGCATACGTGAATCGCTTGCCCACAGTAGATTGGCAGGTGTAGAACGTTGAGTTTGTCTTCACATCTGATTCTTTTGCATGTGAGGTAACCGCGCCTGGCACAGGTATCCCGTTTGGATACTCAGGCAATGGCAATTTTCCCATCATGTAGCCAAGTGTTATTTCACTCTGTTTACGAGTGGTCGTTAGCCCGTAGTTGTTGACGTCTAGGTACCACATCACATAGTTAGACAAATGGCTGATGAATGATCCCACAGCTGGAAGCCTGCGAGGATTTGATGCTGTATCGAAGCAAGCCGATGCACGGTTTGGGCACAGTAGCTGCGCT
>JAHPZR010003546.1:57500-70000 GCA_019787425.1 Platygyra sinensis | reverse complement strand
GATGCACGCGCGCACAAACATCATTTTCTGTTGGTGCCGGAAGACATACACTGTAGAAGAAATTTTGGAAATTAGTCAGTATTAACGGCCATTAACGAAACTGTTTATCGAGTTGTCAGAGAAAACTATAAAAGCTGGAGATCAAATATATAAATCCTATATAACGAGGCTGAGGTGTTCAGCCTGCCAATCACAAATCCCCACGGACGACCAATGTTCCCATTTGATTGGCTTATTCACTCAGTGCTAATTTTAGGGCGCGTTCGTTTGGGATATTCCGGAATAAGAATGTATTCCGGAATATATTTCCAGCTATTCTGCTCCTGGAAGTAGAATAGCCGGAATGGAAATCCAGGTATTCCGGAATGAGAATAGCTCCCAAACAAACGCTTACTCGCACTATTCCAATTATTCTTATTCCGGATTGATCCCAAACGAACGCGCCCTTAGTACGTTGCCACAAAATTCTGGCCGTAAGAGTGACGAGTGTTACTTTCCGTTTTATTTTCCAAGTGAACAATACCTTTTAAACTAAATGAGCGACAGCTTCAGGAGAAGAGTTTACAAAGAAAATGGACTTTTTTAGTTTCAACTTCATAATTTTGTTCCTCCACTTGTGAAAGCCTATCGTATGAATTTAAGCTGTTCACTCAAACTTATAAAATGCCGTGTGTAGTTCTTTTGATGCCAGAGCGCCTTTGCTCCTTCGAGGATTAACGCGGTTGAGAAATAAGTTTGAAAACTAAAACTCGTAAAAAAAAACAACAGATACAAGCAGACTGCGAAGGTAATGCATTATATCCACGTTAACATGGTTATTTTCAGACAGTTATCTAATAAAGAGATTCCATAAGGTGAACATTGGCTGCTGTTGTACTCTTGCTGCTAAAATTCAGTCGGCCTTTTACGAACACAAGTTTTGTTTTTATTGCATCAGGCCATGAGTCTTCCTTCTCCTTTCTAACGTATATATTCGGGTGAATTTTCACGTAGCTTTTTAAGTTCTCTTTATTTCCTTCGTACTACTTTTTTGTTTCCAATTTCTTTGCTCTGAATATAACTCAGCGTTGTTCAATTTGCATTTTGTTTGTACCATCATAACGCTCATAAACCTGAATTATTTTCAATTTCCCACCAAAAGTCAGGGTGTGCTCACAGGTTAACCAAAATCACCTCTTACAAAATTTGTCTTCGTTCTCGGTATGCTGAGGTAAATGGAAACAGATAGCTCTTTGATTAGCTTTGTTATTTTAGTTAGCGGCGAAGTTCAGTTAAGTGACGAAGATAGTTTATAGTTTTTGGTCTTTCAAAGGATCTTCTAAACAGTTAATACAACTGAGTTTTGTCTTATTGTATTTTTACTATTTATGTTATTCTACGCAAATGACCCCGTTGTCTTAACGATAAAAACGTAATTTCTCCACGACTTCTATGCGACCGTTATTCGGCTTTCCACCATAGTACAAAGCCAACAACGTAAGGGCTTCAAAGGTGGCGTGTCCTTACCTTTTATAGAATGACTCCGTGTTTAGTTAAAATGGTAAAAAGAGCAAGCCGTTATTAAAGTTAATCCGGCGAAAAAGGAAGAAAAAATCCTACTAAGCTTGCAATGAGAAGAAGTGTTCATCTGATGCCATTACCGTCTCTTGAGAGCAAAATTCAGTTGTATAGCAATTCTGCCTCAACTTACTTGACAGAAAAGTGAGTTCGTCTTTTGCTTTGACGTGTAACATATCCTGTTACCATGGCTTTTAAGGCAAACAAAAATGTGTTGATATTCTGGAAAACGTCTTCCCTTACGTCATTACAAGTGTAAATTTAACTCCCTCAAATGCCACTTACTACTGTGTGAGGTTCAAGTTTATTGCTTACTCATTAAATTAATCCCCCTGGCTACGAAAAGAATCGATAGCGAGACGATGGTTTTATTCCTTATTTTTCAGTTTTCTTTACTTCAGTGCCGTATAACTACACGTCACTATATGGCATAGGAGGAAAAATAGTTTGTTTCAAGCTACGTTTTCGTCGATTGTGAACGACCTGTTTCTGTGCCTCGGGCAACGTTTCAGAAACGGAACAAATACGTTTCAACAACTTCGCAGTGGTTGGATGATAACTCAGTGCACTGATCACCAAGATCGATGAGGAAATTAAAGAAACCAGTCAATAATGCCCTCTAGTATAAATGTGTAGCTGCAGTATTTTTTTCAAGCGTCATTTTTAATTTACTGAACTGGGAAATTCATCATTCCAATTTTGTGTCCGGAGACGAGAGACGAAGTGTATTTGCATTTAACATAAAATTGTCTAATTTAATTTTTCTATCTCACTACAGATCGGTATTGCCTTCTTGTCGCTGGCGGGCGATTGTTAAGGCTAAAAATACGCCCGAAGTGCTGTACGTTCGTCTTATTTTGTTCTCTATGGACATCTGTAAAACATCTTTGCCAATATTACACGAAATCCTACCTTTCTTTCTGTGCGGTCGATAGCTTCAAGAAAAATGCCCTGAAATTAAACGGGAAAGAAAGCAATACAGCATTACATTATCAATTATTTAGATTAAGAATTAAAAGAGCTTCGTGCCTGCTTACTGTCTTAAAGCCACTGGGATTAGTGTTGTTTTTGGCGCAGTTTTACAGTGTCATCGGTTCAGTCGCTTACGCCGATGCAAAGATTGTCCGAGTCATCACTTGCATTTTCATCCGACGGATCTATTAGCCAAAGATAATGTGAAAAGACCTTATTGATTCACCTGCACTTTTGACAGATAGATTGAAAACAGCCATCACACGCATCGAAGCAATGGCTATTGTCTTTTTGGAATATTAATAGCAATAAGCTTTTCTCGGTTCAGCTGGCCTCGTGAGGAATAAATGGAAACTTTCTTTTAGAGCTTATTCTTTTTCTCTCGATACAAACGTAAGTCCACTTAGTGTGTTACCCTTCCTTGCGCGCCGCCTCTCGCAGTTTGTTGACGCTTTACTTACAGTTTGCAACCTGCCTTGCATTTTGTTTTCACTGGCATAAATTACAGCTGCCGACCTGTAATTTATGTTATTGAAGCAAACAGGATGGCAACAATATGGGGTTGAATAAAGAATACAGGATGCAAAGCTCAAAGGAAAAAAAAGGCTGAAATATACTTAACTTTTGCACATACTTGGTCATTGTATAAATACTGGGTTTCTGGGACAATTATACGAAGCCGTTTTTTGTAACATAAAACAAAAAGGGAAACGTTGTTTGTAAGTATCTACACGATTTCGAGCTCACATTTATTCCGTCTCATATTTCATCTTTCATGACACGGAGACCGCTGTTAAAATGTTGAGATATTTTCTTCTCAGTCGATGAACTAATTTGTGCCGTGTTTCGTATCGCACCGTTGCTTGGCAACAAGCACGGTGATGAAAAAGCGACACCTTGCAGCTAAACATTTCGATTACGAAAATAAATCATTTCTTACCACTCCTAAAGCAAGAAGGTTATCATCACACTCTTGAAATTTCAATTCTATGTTTTCAAAATATAGGTCTTGAGGTTTTAAATTTTCGTTTTCTCTTGTGGAAGCGTCCTGTTTTGCAAATACTCCCACGCACTCATGGTGATCCGGTGTCGGCCTCTCATCAGATTCGCATTGATTTAGATCAAAATTAAGTATATATTAACATATGTTATGTCTAATGCTGTCTTTTGAATAAGCTAAATACGCAGTTGTCTGTGTTAGTATTATCAATTCATCTGGGTCAAATTTGAAGCAAATCGGCTGTTACGTTACCATCCACATGTATTTTTCCATCAGGCAAACCCGCCTTTAGTCAAAACTAACTTCTCTTTAAACAAAGTCTTCAAACACTGCATACTCTCTTGCTCAATTGGAGCATTCATTCGCATAAAAATATCTGAAAGTTGTTTTTTGTTTTTCTTACCAAGCCCTACCAAAATACCGTCAAATGTGAACGAATTAAGATGATTGATCACACTAGGAGCAGCTTTCCACATTAAAGGATTAAAAAGAACCGTAAAATTTGTTGGGTAGAAAGTAAGAGATGGCTTTATTTAATGATAGAAAAATATTGACAGCTGGTCGTCTAGCCACTGGTTTTTTTTTTTCGCTTTCACTTGCCGCATTGTCCATTCAGTTCCATATTTTGCATTATCGTAAGTATAATAACAGATATTTTGTTCAGTTTAAAACGGAACTGCCGAAAGTGATTGATCCAAGTACGTGTTCACAGTTATGGTCAGTAGATGAAGTGAAATCCACCAAATAAACACAGATGTCTTATTTTAGTTTACTCTTTTGTACGTTTTGTGTCACACTGAAATGAAAGTAATCGTTTTTACTCAGTCGCGTAGGATTTCTCGAGCTTTCTCGCAGAGAAAGCGTTATACATGATACGAATTGACACAAAACATCTGCAAATCTTGTGAAAACTTAGTAATTGTTCATAGTTTTCGCTCTTTAGGTGTGATTTTTAATTAGAAATTGGCTTTCAAAAACTACAAAATTTCCGGGTTTAAAAAGGCGCTAAGGAGCTCATACAAGCCCTCTTAAAATTTTTGAGGTTTTTTAATCCTGCGTCCCACCAAACGTATTCATTGCATCGGGTTCGAATTACTCGAAACAGTTCATAATGCTATGCTCTTTCAACATTCAGAACAGTAATATTTGTGTAGCTTGATCAGAAGTGAATCGCTTCTGCTAATGAAGAAAATATTGTAAGCAAAGATTCCTCGGCGTCATCGGTGGAGATTGGCAACAACCTTAGTAGTTTGATCCCGGCTCGAGTGTGACTAGTAAACCATGTTGTTTGCAGCTGTTCACTTGTCACAGTAGGCTGTTTGATACTGATAGCTGTTTTCAGTTTAGATTTTTCTACCTCTTCAGTTTTTGATTTTTTTAACATCAACAATTCTTGCGGATATTTAATTACTATAATTATACTAAACCAATATCTCAGGCATATTTCAGCCTTTTTATCGGCTGTCAATATGCAGATCGTAGCCGTTCAAATGTTCAAAAGAGGGTCATTTCACAGCTGAGCCGCTGACTTTTGAAGTTTTGAGCAATTTTCAGCTATCAATTAATCCCCATTCAAGAGAAAGCATACTTTAAATAATGATAATAATCCAAAACATGTCTTGATTAAAAAAATATGAAATTCAAAAACATCGTTTGGTTCATCAAAGCCATAATAATAACAATAACAATACATGATAATGATAATGATAATGATAATGATAATGATAATGATAATGATAATGATAATGATAATGATAATGATAATGATAATGATAATGATAATGATAATGATAATGATAATGATAATGATAATGATAATGATAATGATAATGATAATGATAATGATAATGATAATGATAATGATAATGATAATGATAATGATAATGATAATGATAATGATAATGATAATGATAATGATAATGATAATGATAATGATAATGATAATGATAATGATAATGATAATGATAATGATAATGATAATAATAATAATAATTAGAGATTAGTGTGCATACAGAAATTAGTGAGCAATCACTGGTGAAAGACTACTCAAGTCTTAGAGAGAATGCAGAAGGCGGTTTTATCGGCGACGTTGAACATTTCAAGAACTTTCAAAGCAGGAACATGATGATGTTTATATCACTATTGATAAATTAGCCATGAACAGTTATTGGAATAAGTTTTAGACATTTAGACACTTAGATCATGTTGTTAATAAATGTATATTCATTTCACTTATTTATTTACGCACTATTTTAAGTTTCGCCTCGCTCACAGGTTACGCTAAAGATGGGTAAATAATGGCCAGTTTAAGAATATACACACATTTGTTCAATAACAATAATAATAATAATAATAATAATAATAATAACTATAGTTATATTAAATTTGTACTTAATTTTTAATTTGAGAAGAGTTTAATAAAGTTGATTATTTTTTTATAATAATAATAATAATAATAATAATAATGATAATAATAATAATGATAATAATAATGATAATGATAATAATGATAATCATAATAATAATAATAATAATAATAATAATTTTTTAATAATAATAATAATAATAATAATAATAATAATAATAATAACAATAATGTCGTTTGATGTCGTTTGGGCTTGAAAAGTGTGCTGTCCAGGAAATGAGAAGGGGAAGACAAGTTGACAGTAGCGGAATAAACCTACCCGATGACCAGCATATCGGGGAAATAGTAAACTATTTACACCGATCTTACCCGCACTCCTACTGAGGTATGGAGGTCTGGCGGCCACCTTCAGATGGAAATACAGAGAACGGTGAGTACATAGACAAATAGGGTGGAGAGGAAAGGTAAAGGTGATCCGAAGGTGGCCATTAGAAAGGAGTACAGGCAAGGGAGTGCAAAGGAGATAGGAGACGCCTAACAGGAAATGCTAGAGCCTTCTATCGAAATGACAATGAATGCATGCTGGCGATACCTCCTATACTTGCTTGGGTAAGACCGCTGTAAATAGTAAACTATTTACACCGATCTTACCCGCACTCCTACTGAGGTATGGAGGTCTGGCGGCCACACAGGAATAATACTAGAACAGAAGGTATTACAGAATAGACAATCCATAAAACGCACCCAAACTCAAACAAGACACTCAGGCTAAAACCCAAAACTGAAAGAACTTCAATAATAATAATAATAATAACTTTATTATACACAGAAGGGAAACAAAAGGTATTTGGAGTGGGAATAAAGGACTCCAAGCTTTCCCCCTTATATTGCCCTTTGAAGGGTTGAAAACATTCGCGTATGTCAACACAGTTTCTGATCCAGTGCAAAATCTTGGTGTGAGTTCGTCGGGTGCACACTTAGAAATACGTTCCCAGGCAGGAAGGTAACCGTGGATATTACCGACGACAAAAGCTTCCGGATACCGAAAGGCAAGCATAGAAGGATTCCCAAGGGCGTGGCCATCAAGAACCGTTTTCAAAACATTCAGGAGAGGTATGAAGATCATTTTCTGTCATCAAACTGGACTCAGCGTACTAAGTTAGTTACACTTTCTGGGTTGGAATCGAGAGTAACTTCCATTCCGGAACGCCAAAGGCGGATTTATAGCGCTTGGCAGGGGGGCTACAAAAACCAAAACAAAAAATAAGAAAGAAAAGAAAGACGTAAAAATATAAGGAAGGAGATGGCCCAAGGGATGACAGCTTTGAGCCTCAGTAATCCGAGAGGGAATTAGACTCTCTTTCAAAACTGTCATCCCAGAGCGAATTGGAAAACGGGAAGAGAAAAAGGAAAATACTGAAACATCGGTAATGAAGCAACAAATAGTTCAGCCTCTGGCGCCGGATAATATGTGAAACAGACATCATATCGGCTCCAAGGCAAATAATAACTTAAGATCCATGGATATATACGACACAAACATAAACAACAAGTAATCGCATCCCTAAGCAAAAACACTTATGCATAACACAAATGCGACGCTCGAAGACATCTACAAACCAATATCGGCAAAGGGGCACGGAAATAATAAAACGTGGCACGCCAGAGAACATTTAATCACGAAGCAAGTGGGTTACAAGGTAACAGGTACTATAACATCTTATGCAGGAAAATGAGAATTATCCCTGACCTATCTGGAGGGCGAGGTAATATGTTACATGTCTGATTACAATTTACTGGTACATTACATATAGCACCTTTAATTCTCCTCTGTTGTCCTTTTGGCATAACAATTATTTTTTCAAATACAATGCCTTGGGCAATTATTATTTGCTCTAGTTTTTTGAGATCTTCCAGCTCAGTTGGGATGTCATCTACATATAAATTGTTTACTATTGCTTGACAGGGAAGATTACCTTGACTGGGTTTAGAGTGACAAGTCTTACATATATATTCTTTTCCATCAAATGACAATAGTACATGTATGTTAAAAATGTACATGTATGTTAAAATAGTACATGTATTTAAAATAGTACATGTAAATGTTAAAATAGTACATGTATGTTAAAAATGTCCTGAGAAGGGTAGCTAGGTTTATTGAGTTTTAGGACAGATTTCTTATAAAGTGTTCTGTTACATATACAACAAATATAATATGGGCCTTCCTTTATTTTTTTGTTGAACTCTTCAATACACAAATCTAAAGTTTTATTTCTAGCAATATAATTCTGCTTGCGTTTCTTTCGTACTTTTTGTTTTGTAGGAGCATCCATTGTTTTGTATTCTTGTGCTTTTTTGTTTAACAACTCTTGTTTCTTATCAGAATCCATGGTTTTGTATTGTTGTGCCATTTTCTCAAGCAGGTATTGTTTCTTTACAGTATCCATTGTTTTGTATTTTTGGGACAGTTTTTTCTGTATTTCCTGTTTATTTTTCATATCCCTACTTTTTTTTCTCCAAAAATATTTTCTTCTTTGGTGGCTCCATTGCTTAATAGTATTTTTTATTTCTATGATTCTTCATCAATTTTTTCCTTTCATTTCTGTCAGTTACTTTACATAAACGTGAAGCAAACTGTATTCTGTAATGGTACATATGAATGTTGTGCCGCGTAGCACTGGGAACACAAATAGTGGAACCAGAGAATTAACTCTGAAGTGTAAATTATAGTGCTACTTAAACCCATGAATAACCCACTGGGCGTTAGCCCTAGTAAAGGGAAACAGGGAACCACACGAGGCAAAGAAAAAATCTTTTGACCTCGGTGGGAATCGAGGTCGTGGGTTCGATTCCCACCGAGGTCAAAAGATTTTTTCTTTGCCTCGTGTGGTTCCGTTTCCCTTTACTAGGGCTAACGCCCAGTGGGTTATTCATGGGTTTAAGTAGCACTATAATTTACACTTCAGAGTTAATTCTCTGGTTCCACTATTTGTATTCTGTAATGCCCTGGACTTTTATATTTCTCTTGTATTGTTCTAATGGCATCAACAAGTGAAGCTGTTGCATTTATGTTTTTAGTGTATTGAGTGGGGGATGTGTCTCTTTCATTATAGAGCAGGAGAGAATACATATATTTGATCTTTTTGTGGGTTTAAAGATACAACTGATGCAATATGAGGAAAATGATATCAAAAACCCTGTGCATTCACTGTTATTTATTATATCATTCTTAAGAATTAACTTGCTTTGAAATGAATCAGTTAATACTCCTTCAGTCTCAAACAAATTTTCTAAATTTACTTCAGTTCCAAAAACCTCTATAGTTCTTGGAAGATTAGCTGGTAATAGCTGGTTGTGGTCTAAACTTGATTTACGAAACATGTTTTTGCCAGTGTTGACAATGGTGGGTAAGGATGAGTTGTAATTCCAGTAATTGCATGGTTTAATTACAGAGTAGCAAAGAGAGTATCACTGGAAAATTTGGACCATTTACAGACTTCAAAAAAGGTAATAAAATCTTTGTAAAAAGTATACATTTCCTTTGTAAATTACGATGTCTGTAAATTTGCACATTTACAGAGATTCTGTAATCTTCATAAAAAGTCTGTAAATTTTGACCCATTTTTTGTCCTGACATTGCGCAAAATGTCTGTAAAATCTTGCTATTTTTCTTGGAAATTTAAGCTGAAATTTACAGAGATTTTATGGCATATGTATAAATCTCTGTAAAATCTCCGTATATTCTTTGTAAAAAAAGGTAGGAGAAAAAATGTCTGTAAATCTCTCTCTGCTCTCTAATGAAATAGACACATCCCCCATTCAATACACTAAAACATAAATGGAACAGCTTCACTTGTTGATGCCAATAGAACAATACAAGAGAACTGAATATAAAAGTCCAGGGCATTTCAGAATACAGTTTGCTTCATGTTCATGTAAAGTAACTGACAGAAATGAAAGGAAAAATTGATGAAGATTCATAGAAATAAAAAATACTATGAAGCAATGGAGCCACCAAAGCAGAAAATATTTTTGGAAAAAAAAAAGTTAGGGATATGAAAAATAAACAGGAAATACAGAAAAAACTGTCTCAAAAATACAAAACAATGGATACTGTAAAGAAACAATACCTGCTAGAGAAAATGGCACAACAATACAAAACCATGGATTCTGATAAGAAACAAGAGTTGTTAAACAAAAAAGCACAAGAATACAAAACAATGGATGCTCCTACAAAACAAAAAGTACATGAGAAACGCAAGCAGAATTATATTGCTAGAAATAAAACTTTAGATTTGTGTATTGAAGAGTTCAACAGAAAAATAAAGGAAGGCCCATATTATATTTGTTATATATGTAACAGAACACTTTATAAGAAATCTGTCCTAAAACTCAATAAACCTAGCTACCCTTCTCAGGACATTTTTAACATACTATTGTCCTTTGATGGAAAAGAATATATATGTAAGACTTGTCACTCTAAAGCCAGTCAAGGTAGTCTTCCCTGTCAAGCAATAGTAAACAATTTATATGTAGATGACATCCCAACTGAGCTGGAAGATCTCAAAAAACTAGAGCAAATAATAATTGCCCAACGCATTGTATTTGAAAAAGTAATTGTTGTGCCAAAAGGACAACAGAGGAAAATTAAAGGTGCTATATGTAATGTACCAGTTAATTGTAATCAGACATGTAACATATTGCCTCGCCCTCCAGATAAATAAAAATATTTTTATTATTCATGATGGAAGACAATTTCTTCGATGCCCATAGAAGAAAAAACACTATTCACTCTGCACTAGTTGATAAAGAACAAAAGAAGACAAAACACTCAAACTTCACAGCCAACCATTACACACAATCACTCTAACCAATAAAAAACTACTTAAACTGAGGTATACTAGCCCTGTAACTCCAAATCCAAACAACCAAATTGGAGACTAATTGTACAAAATAGGCCATAATATATTACAAGGGATCATGAAAAACATCCTCAACCCAAAATATTCATAGTTCAAATGCTAATAACCTTGACCAATGACTTTTACAATTCTATTCCTGATGAGAAATAACAGCATTTGGTTTTCAAAGTTAAAAAACACTTTAACCTGTTGATGATTACCAGCAATCTCAACCTAGAATCATCTGTTAAAGATAATTTCCAGTCCGTACTGCGCAGTCTCAGAACCCTATGTTTATAAACAATATAAACAGCGCACTCGATGGAATGCGAATCGATGTTATTCATTAAGAACCACATACCCTATTTTTGAAACCTTTCAAATTCTTTTTCCAACAGCTTCATTGATTTTTACAGCTGTGAAGTTGTTTCATGAAGTGCTATAAGAAAGAGCGAAGTATTAAGCTTCGACCGCTTCGTATCCATAATGGCGGTTGCTTTTAAACTTTGAATTTACTTCATGTAAGTAGTTGCGAAATGGTTACATTTTGTGATATTTTACATGCAAAACAAAAAAAAATAAACTCTCGAGAGTGCGCAGTACGGACTGGAAATCAGCCTTAACCCGCTACAATTCTCTAAACCAGCAAAAGAATTTACTCAAGTAGAAACTCAAAAAAAATAATAATGAAATAAATAGTGCTAGTAAAATGTTTGAAACAATAGCCCATAATATATGGGGAGCATTATCTCCCCCCAACCCAGCCCAGGAACATGTCTTCAGCCTACATAAGAACTATGTTTTCAACTTGTATACATAAGTAATAACCCTGCATTTTCACATACCGATACAGAAACAGTTACAAGATAAACCATAATTACAAAAAAATACTTGCGAAACTACGTGCAACAAAACCACAGTTTCTCCCCAACATAAAGCCCGAGTGAACGCAAATATGCGTCTAGTTTTACCGGTAATACATTGCCGGATTAACCTCTCGAATTCTTGAGCTTGAACCGAGATCGGCTGTTCGCTAAATTAGAATCAGTAAGGGCGCCATTCTAATTCGCTTCAAGACATTTCAACTCGATTAATTTTAAGTCTTAGCTTTTAACGTCCTTAATGCTAACTTGACAGCATTCCAAGTTGACCCATTGCTGTGTCTTACAGTGGATTTCAACTCACTTTGGCCGTGCGGGTTTGGAAATATCTTGGGAACTTGGGAACTACGTTCCAGGATTCGCGGTTTCATTGTTATTGATGGCAATCAAATTGCGAACTTTGAAACGAAAACCACGAGTTTGATCTCGAAGTTCGATTCGAAATTTACGAATTTCGCTTCCAAGTTTGAAGTTTATTAGGAGGAAGTGGCCAACCGATTACTGCAAGAATTCTTGTACCATGACTGGCAATCCTTTCGTAACTGAAAGAAAGGCGACTCCAAATCAAGCTAGAGGTGCCTGAATGACACAACAAATTAAAGCAGGTAGGAAGAGATTTGAACATTCCAAAAAGCACCGTTCAAGATGTCATCAACAATTTTGCTGAACGTCGACACAGTAACAACAAAATTGGGGAAAACCGTCCCGAAGACACGGCTGGCAAGAACCGAAGATGTTGTATAAACACATACAGAGTTCTGTAAACAACAACAGCCCAGCCTTTCCGCTGAGGAAATTCAACCCGTGGTTGCGATTTACGATGG
>JAHPZR010003546.1:7500-50000 GCA_019787425.1 Platygyra sinensis | reverse complement strand
ATTTCTAAAAAATTAAAATTCGCTGGAATCTTTAAATATGATTTTTAGAATTAGGTCACCTAAGGGTATCTTTGGGCAAAATATGAGCGATTTGCCAAATGGGTCGTTGACCGGCGTTTCTCGATCTTAAAACGGCCTTCACACGGCAAACTTAAGTTGGCAAACTCGTGTTGAAGAACTTCAAAAACTTGGCAAACCTGTACCTTCACACGTCAAACTCGTGGCAAATAACAAACGCGGCAATTTCCAACATGGACGCTTTTTAGTACAGTTTCAATCACGTACAACAGTGAAACAGAAGATAAGAAGAGAAAAACCAGAAAGTGGTGAAGAATTAGAAAGGTTTGGACGAAACCAAGTTTGTCCGCGCGCTCCTCCGTTTTGTTTTGTTTGTTTTTAGTATCTTTGTAGGCTATCATAGGCGTACGGGCACCCTCGGACTTGGGGGGGGGCGGTGACCTCATTGCCCGAAAAAAATTACAAAATGCCCGAAAGTGTCAGTTGTATATACGTACTCAAATCGCAGTAAAAACAAAAACGTTCCCAATTCTTACGTCTAATGAAACTGTTATCATTACGGAAACACAGCCGAATTCCGATTTTTTTGGAACATCCAAGGGAACTGATGAAAATTGCTTTTAAAAATCGGCCGGACAGTTCGTGAAATTATGGCGTTTGAGTGAGGAGAGGGAAACGACTTTTGGTTTGAGTTATCGGAAGGATCGAAAAAATGAGGGTTCGAGAAATCAGGATTCCACTGTAGTTATTTTGAAACATTGCATACTCCTAGCCTATGACTTCATTCGACAGCCTGGTAAAATCAGAAACTTATAAAAGAAACAGTTAATTGTTCCTCGTGCGAGAAGTTCAGGAAAATTTTAAACTGGCACTTTGCGGAGCCATTCAAAAGGGCTCTTTTTAGAGCCACCACAAAAACATAAGTCTTGGCAGGAGCCCATCTTGGTCGTCCTTTGCTTTCATCCTTTTGTCACTAATGGAAATAACATCATGGATTCCCACGGTACACATTTAATTGGCATATGGCTTTTCCAAAACAGAATACCTGCAATTGTGGATCCTTAGATCATTTGACCTTAACTCCGATTTGACAAGACAAACGCCAGTGAAAGTAACCTACAAGCCAGGCCTTGACTACCTTTTAGAATGCTTTCTCCCGAGTACTTTTGCCCGAATCATCAGCGTTTTGCCCGAAAAATCTCAAAATTTTCTGCGACTGGGGGGGCTGCAGCCCCCCCCCCGCCCCCCCGGCTCGTACGCCTATGTAGGCTATAGATGAAATGTCCCGAACAGCCGGACAATTCTGAACCGCTTTGATATTAAATTTAAAAATTGTTGACTTGCGTCCCCCATTTTGTGAAGTGTGACGCAAATAAATCACGTGAATAGAGCTAGTTTTGATTGGTTGAAAATTACCAACACTTGTTGGCCAACCGTTCACACGTCAAATACGAGTTTACCAACACCAAAAAGTTGGCGAGAATAGAGGCAAGTTCTATTTGTCGCCAACAGTTTGCCAACTTGTTTGCCGACTGTTTTGTGCCGTTCACACACATCAACTTGAGTTTCCCAACTTTAGTTTGCCGTGGGAAGGCCGCTTTAGGTATCAAGTTCCAGAAATATTCCCACTTTCATCAACTTTGTACATTCTAGAGCTAGTTGCTGGCAAAATTTGCATACACCTCTCACACTTTTCAGAAACAGAGGCATTATGCTCCAAAAATATTGGTATTATGCTCAAAATTTTGTCGGCATAATCCGGCAGACCCTAATCGGGGAACGAAATATCATCGATTAAGAGGGTTAAATGTTCCGAATTATGAACATTCTACACGTAAGACTAATACAACTAACTCTGAGCTTGTACATGTATGTTCCCTGTGTTTCAGTTCGGCGTTTTCTACCACTTTGGGTTCTCTTTGTCCCTTCAAAATTATAAGAACGACGCAGAGTGCCGGTGAGTATCCGAACTGCAACAACTAGGAATCAGCGGTTTTCATGTTAGGCACCAGGTTCTCTCGATTCTCCCGTCATTTTGTCAGTTCGTTTAACTGTTGAACTGGAACAAAGTCGTTGGAACCGGTTGCTTCGAACTCGAGCTGGATCTGTTTTACCGGGGCAAAATACACTTTGCCTTCGCTTCTTCATCAGTCTCAAGGCAAAGTTTTCTGTTACTCAAAAGCTGAAGATAGCGATTAGAGTAGAAAACAACAACAACAACAACAGGCAAGCAATTATTGCTTAATTTAATTTTGAACCATTTCGTTTTGGCTTTGGTTGTGCGACTAACTATGCAGAATACGGGCTGTGAGGCTTAACTACAGAATACGGGGCCACTTTTAACCACGCACCAAACGAGCCGGCTCGTTTGGCTGGTTTGCTCTTACACGCATATCAATTATCCCTCGTTCTTTTATCCACTGCCGAGCCAAACGAGCCGCTAAACATATGAACTCAAAACTTAACGCCATACAACTTATTCCTTGTTCTTTCATCCACTGCCGAGCCAAAGGAACCGGCTCGTTTGGTGAATGGTTAAAAGTGGCCTTGCATTCTAGCTTACATGTGTGCACCTTATATGACCTATCTTAATTCATGTTATTGTAAGGTTTTGTTGCCCTCTGATGTGAATGGTAGTAAAGTAAAATGATTTTACAGTGTTCAGCAGACCCATTTCTTTTATGCTAGTGTATTACAGCTACCTACATGTCCATGCAAATGACAGTATGCTGTTATAAATGACTGTACAGGCACATTGCACCCAATGATACTGATATTGATATGACATTTTGTGGAATTTTCTTTCACCAAAAAAAGCTAACATACTTTGTAAAGAGGTAAACATGTGCCTCGAACTGTCACGAAAGTTACACAGGGCTTGAAAAAAAGGAAAGAGTAGCATGCTCAGACAGGAAAATCTACTGGTCTTCGACAATGCAGAATAGTCAATCAATAATATTTGATAAATAAACAAATTATAGCCTTCAGTTGGTACAAAATTTTGCTGGGATATTTGTCCGTGGACTTTATCTGTTCCAAGAAGTAAACAGACACTTGACGGACACGAAATAACATCCAAACATATTAAGTCGCTTGAGATTTCCAGTTAATTTTCAACCATTAGTTATCCTTCTTTAAGTTTAAAAAGCCCTCGAGGATTCATCGATATCTGAAAACATAAATATTATTGTTTTTATCTGATATGACTGCAATGAAGTTTTATCTGTTTCTTGAATATTGTTGCCTAGCACGTGGCCAAAATCAACCCAGGCAGAAGTCCTGTGCAGTACGAAAGTTATTAGTTATTAATTCATGTCCAATTCCGTATGCGTATTCACATGCTATGTTTCTTTGATGACTTAACTGGACTACCAAATATAAGTCAAGCTTATACCGGTAATATTTCTGGAATCTAGCTTATCGTAGTGAACTGTATTGTAATTTAAGCTGAATATTTAAACGAATACAAGCCAGTATGTTGGTATTTTGTTTTGCGAAAAAATGGATAAGAAAGGTTTCTTGCTGCAATAAAAATTCATACATACGCATGAAATTACGTGCAAATGCATGTAAATCCCCTGGAACATTAAATTTACATGTGTGTGATTACAGGCACCCTACACGCGGCTTATATGCACTGTCCATGAATACTACACACACATTTTACGCATGTGTCACAGGCGTAAAAAGTGCGTGCCAGTTTTCACGAATACCCACGTGTTGAAAAAATTAAGAATCTTCGTGAACAGAATTTCAAAGGTGAGGCAAACAACAAGCGATTGGATAGAGAGGATACATGTACTCAACGAAGCGACTTCAGTAGTTAATATCTAAGCTTAACTCTTGTGTGAAATATCTTGATTCTTTTATTTGTTTTCGTTGTGTTCAATACTGCTAGAATAGGCCCATATTGCAACACGAAGACTTAGTCGCTCTCTTTGGAGTGTTAAGAGAGAATGTCCACTAAGACCGATCGGGAGGTGGCACATGTAAGCTAGAATGCAAGGCCACTTTTAACCATTCACCAAACGAGCCGGTTCCTTTGGCTCGGCAGTGGATGAAAGAACAAGGAATAAGTTGTATGGCGTTAAGTTTTGAGTTCATATGTTTAGCGGCTCGTTTGGCTCGGCAGTGGATAAAAGAACGAGGGATAATTGATATGCGTGTAAGAGCAAACCAGCCAAACGAGCCGGCTCGTTTGGTGCGTGGTTAAAAGTGGCCCCGTATTCTGTAGTTAAGCCTCACAGCCCGTATTCTGCATAGTTAGTCGCACAACCAAAGCCAAAACGAAATGGTTCAAAATTAAATTAAGCAATAATTGCTTGCCTGTTGTTGTTGTTGTTGTTTTCTACTCTAATCGCTATCTTCAGCTTTTGAGTAACAGAAAACTTTGCCTTGAGACTGATGAAGAAGCGAAGGCAAAGTGTATTTTGCCCCGGTAAAACAGATCCAGCTCGAGTTCGAAGCAACCGGTTCCAACGACTTTGTTCCAGTTCAACAGTTAAACGAACTGACAAAATGACGGGAGAATCGAGAGAACCTGGTGCCTAACATGAAAACCGCTGATTCCTAGTTGTTGCAGTTCGGATACTCACCGGCACTCTGCGTCGTTCTTATAATTTTGAAGGGACAAAGAGAACCCAAAGTGGTAGAAAACGCCGAACTGAAACACAGGGAACATACATGTACAAGCTCAGAGTTAGTTGTATTAGTCTTACGTGTAGAATGTTCATAATTCGGAACATTTAACCCTCTTAATCGATGATATTTCGTTCCCCGATTAGGGTCTGCCGGATTATGCCGACAAAATTTTGAGCATAATACCAATATTTTTGGAGCATAATGCCTCTGTTTCTGAAAAGTGTGAGAGGTGTATGCAAATTTTGCCAGCAACTAGCTCTAGAATGTACAAAGTTGATGAAAGTGGGAATATTTCTGGAACTTGATACCTAAAGCGGCCTTCCCACGGCAAACTAAAGTTGGGAAACTCAAGTTGATGTGTGTGAACGGCACAAAACAGTCGGCAAACAAGTTGGCAAACTGTTGGCGACAAATAGAACTTGCCTCTATTCTCGCCAACTTTTTGGTGTTGGTAAACTCGTATTTGACGTGTGAACGGTTGGCCAAAAAGTGTTGGTAATTTTCAACCAATCAAAACTAGCTCTATTCACGTGATTTATTTGCGTCACACTTCACAAAATGGGGGACGCAAGTCAACAATTTTTAAATTTAATATCAAAGCGGTTCAGAATTGTCCGGCTGTTCGGGACAGAGGAGCGCGCGGACAAACTTGGTTTCGTCCAAACATTTCTACTGAATGCTTCACCGCTTTCTGGATCTTCTCTTCTTATCATATCAAACTTTGACTCCGAAATTGTCTTAACAAACAAGCCGGCTTGATACACCTTCTATGGGCATTGTTATTGTTCGACGACATCTAGCTCTTTTGTTAGAAAAACAAAGGGTTGAAAGAGCCGACGCTTGGCTGATCAGCCGAGCGCGAGACTTAAAATTGTCGTCGATTAGCGAAACAACAAACAACTCTTTCTGGTGTAGGGTTAAGTGAAATTGTTGTCAAAGATGATAAACTACCGGGTAACAGAAGGGAAGATTTGTTCGAGCGCATATTTTCGGAAGGGAAGGGTGGCTCGAACTACTTGTCATTTCGAAACAACCGCTACAGATCGACGGGTGACAGACTGGTTCTAAAACTCATTCCTGACTTTTATTATTGTTGCTCAATCCGCGTGCGTTTTGGAAATTTAAAACTCGCGCACTTTTTTATAACCCAACCATTTTAATTCACTCACTTTTTGTACGCACTAATATAGCAGTTAGAAACTCGTACCGCTACTATTGAAGCATTTAAAATCACTTACTTTCGCGCTTTTGTCGCTCAGGTCACACAATTGTAAGCTCACATGTTCCGCGACTCACTCAATAGAATTTAAATTTGCACCCTTTCGCTTGAGCCCAACAGGTTTTAAAAACCTTTCTCGCGACTTATTTAACATTCGTTACGCAATTGTGGTGCAAGTTAAACAAGTATAAAACTCATACCGCGACTAATTGCGTGAAAATTTGCCCGACCGGAAATTTCTCGCCGAGACTCGGCGCTTGCCGAGCTCGATTTTGAATATCCGACAATAAAATCCCTGAGGACACCCAACAATAGCGCTATTGTCCTAAAAAATTCGGACCATAACAATAGGCAAAGTCTGATATGCCTGTGTTTCACTGTTGTACGTAATTGAAACTGCACTAAAAAGCGGCTATGTTGGAAATTGCAGTGTTTGTTATTTGCCACGAGTTTGACGTGGGAAAGAACCAGCTTGCCAACTTTTTGAAGTTTTCCAACACGAGTTTGCCAACTTAAGTTTGCTGTGTGAAGGCCGCTTTAGACTCGTACCCAGTGCATTTTTCCAGGCTTCCGAGCTTGTTTATGAGTTCGTGGATTTGCATTATTGGCACTTGCTCATGAAATGTTTAACTGGATAATTATTGTCTAGCATTTCTTTCAAAATTGAAATTCTGGGAATATTTATTAACAGGTACGAGCCTCTTGGGGGTGAGGTGGAAGACATGTGTCATTTTAGTCCGGCATAATTTGAGCATAATACCTCCAGCCAAACATAATTTTGAGCATTATACCCTGTTTTCATGGGTGACGACCAAAAGCATAATACTTTATTTTTTGAACATAATCCGGCAGACCCCATCCTCGATAACGATGGTATTTCGTATGTGTAAATCTGGACGCGCTATAACAGCCCAACTTGTAACTCTTACAAAACTGCTCCAAGATGTTTTTCCTTTCTCTATTTACTGTTTGTCCTTTATCATTCTGTTTGAAAAAATGAACAACAAATGGCCAAAACAAACGACCGAGTATTAATTTTTCGCTTTTTCTGGAGACGAGAGCTTGACACGCTTGCATGTGCAGTATTAATTCCAGTTTTGTTGTCGTTCTGGTTGGGCGGAAAGTTCACAAGAACCAGACAGCTTAGTGTCGATCAATGCAGCATTTAGTTTTATGCATACCGTCTGCCGCAACTTCAATTTAAAGCACACTGTTGCACATGCTTAGACTTTAATTTAAAGAAATTTAAAGCCTCATCTTCAACGTAAGAGGCACCTTAATGGGGTTTTTACAGTAACGGAGCTTTATAGCGGTGTTACACTTAAACTTGACGCGCCTTCATAATAGGCCACTTGCACTAAGAGGTCATGTGACATCGTTTTTATGAAAATGAAAGTTACATGATTTTCCCTTCGAAACACTATAAGTGGGTCATCTCTTAAACAAAATAAAAGTGATTTGGTTTTTCAAACCCGCACCACTTGCTTAAAATGAGTAAGTCCGTAGCTAGTCACGTGACCAAAACTTGATTTTTAAAATCATGAATTACCGTTTTCTGACACAGATTTTGCACTTAAACTTCAAGGAAAATGTTGAAAAGATGATGCGGTAACGTTTATAGCATATCTGAACGTAACTATCAAACATCCAACAAGATATAAACAAAAAGTAGTTTTGGCCGCCATGTTGGAGGGCAAGAGTATGCCCTCCAACATGGCGGCCAATACAAATCATACTAATTTGTTGAAAAATCAAAGTGCCATAAAATATCTCCCTTAAATGCGTTTCCTCTCAAATTTCGGGGTAAGATAATTTTTATGTGTTCTGTCAATTTTTGACATCAGCAAGATTACAACTCACTGTTTAAGGAAGGCATTGGTCACGTGACCTCTTAGTGCAAGAGGCCTATACCGCTGAAAAGCTCTTTCTAGTTAGGTTGTCATTTCTTGCCGTGAAAGTCCCATTTTGTCCATAACTTGGTATTTAACAAATCGAAAGTGGTTTAGCGTGGTATATAGTCTTATCGACAACGATACGCGTCATCACAGTGGTCAAAAGTTGTAGACTCACGAGGCGCAGCCGAGTGAGTCCGCAACAAATTTTCTTTACCACAATATCAACGTCAAAGAAAATGTTTTTTTTTTTCAGAGCGCGAGCTGAAAAAGGCATTGCGTGACACATTGACGCGAGCAGCGTGGTAGGGACTCTTATTTACCACGGCAAATTAGCCAATCACACTGCGAGATTACCTGCAATTATGGTAAAATACATCGTTTGAACAGTGTACGTTGGTTTAACCGTTACATGCATGGACCGCCGCGGGGGAGGGGTTGGTAGAGCTATAGCCCTACCACTTTTATCGCTGGACTGGATTATTTTCTAGGGCTTCAGATGGTGCGCTTGCTGCAAATGTAAGATAAATGGCGAAACACTGACCTTAACGTTTGTTTGTATTGCATGGCTAGGTTTTTTTTAGCCCCACCACTGTACCATTGTATGATTTTTGCAGGGTTTAAACAGGCCCCCTGTAAAATTTAGATCTTTTCTTTTTCTAAGAGTACCCATTTTACATCTACATGGGTTTTAGAGTTTTCGAAAACCCCCATTATCTCGTTTAAATTGTTTCCACAGCCTTTTCAAGGCCCCCTTTGTTGATTTATATCAGTTTTCACACGTTACTTACAGCCACCACCTCAGCCCCCTCACCCGTAGCCCCTAGTTTTCCATTCACAGATGTTTTACAGGCGGCCCAAGGTTTATTTACAGGGTTTTCGCATGTTTCATACAGGCCCCTTTTTTCATTTACATGATTTTTACGTGTTTCTTTCAGGCCCCTTTTGTTCATTTACATTGTTCTTACAGGGTTACAAACAGGCCCCCTTTATCATTTACATGGTTTTTACATGTTTCCAAACAGGCCTCCTTTTTTCATTCACATGGTTTTTACATGTTTCATACAAGCCCCCCTTTTGCATTTCCATGGTATTTACAGGGTTACAATCATGACATTTCCAGAATTTTTTAAAGCATTTGGTTGAATTATTTACATATTTTTACATGGTTTAATAGAGCAATTCACATGTTTTTTGCAACAGTAGATACTGTAAAAGTGCTTAAAATATTTAACAGGTTTTTTACATGTTCTTCAAAATGCAGAGCTATTTACAGCCACAGGCGTGAATTCACAGGAGCACTACACATTAGTGAAGCTGGAGTTCAAAGGAAGGTCTACATTTGTCTCTTCACCTGCGCCGCAACAAGGGCAGTCCATCTCGAAGTCGTTACAGATTTATCAGTGCAGGCCTTCCTCCTTGCATATCGACGATTTGCAGCTCGGAAATCTGTTCCTCAGCAAATGATTTCTGATAATGCTTCAACATACCTGTCCGCAGCTGAAGAGTTAACAGAGCTATTTCAGTCACAGTCATTGAAAGAGTCACTCAGCAATCAAGGCGTAAACTGGCAGTTCATACCGAAACGAGCACCGTGGTATGGAGGATTTTGGGAGAGATTGATCGGCCTCCCAAAGAATACTCTGAAGAAAGTATTTGAACGAGCATCCGTTGATTTGACCACACTACAGGCCGCAATTGTTTAGATTGAGGCCATATTGAATGACAGACCACTGACGCATGTCTCATCTGATGTGATGGACGAAGAACCACTAACTCCAGCTTATCTCCTATATGGAAGAAGGATAACCGCCCTTCCTCACATCAGAGTAGAGCAAGATAAGATCCTTGATCCTGACTACAACCAGAGTAGAAATGCAGAAATCCAGAAGAAACCCAAACGACTTGCTCTTCTCCTACAACACTTCTGGACCCGTTGCAGACAGGAGTATCTCACGTCACTGAGGGAGTTTCACAAGACCACTGGTAACAATAACGCAGCGGTCAAAGATGGTGACGTTGTATTAGTTCATTACGAGGGCTCACGAATCAACTGGAAACTTGCAGAAGTAGAAGAGCTGTTACCCGGAAGAGATAGCCATGTACGTGCAGTGAATATACGTACCCAAGGGGGCACATCTAACCACCCAATTTCCAAACTCTACCCTCTGGAATCATCAGCCAGACCTCAAGAGAATCTCACTCCATCAGTTCCAAGGAGTGACTGCCCAGTGGACCCATATCCTAAGAGGACCCAGCGAGTTGCTGCCGCAAGAACAATGCAACGAATTGCAGAGTGGACAAGAGACTAGTTGCCGTACGCCGGGAGGATGTCGAGAGTCAGATTTAGCACTTTATTCTTGAAACTAGACAGTGACATTTTGAACGTTGTTTACACTACAAGATAAGGTTTTAGGTATACATTGTAATTAGAGCCTCGTTGTCGTTTTCGTTGCGTCATGGACTGGAGTCTAATGTAGTTTCATGGGCTTGGACCCTCCGCGTTTTAAACATGTGCTTTTGGACCAGCCATGTGGTGTTGTTGGTTTTGCTGTTTCTCCTTAACCGAACTCACTCGCTTTTCTAATTGACATTTAATGGTGTACTCAATTAAATAATAATAAAAGAAACGCTCTCTTTTAAGTTTGATTTCCGAGTCGGGTCTACAAGTGCGCGGGATCCTTTCTTGGACAGTGGCTAGTAATCAAACCGAGTCCGTTTTAAAGTGCCTATGAAATGAAATTTTCGCCTACTTTTTTATTCTAAAATATTGAAGTCTATGATCCTCTGATTCGTAATTTTCGAGTCTGGGCTTCAGACAAGCGCGTACGAATTTTTTCTCCAGCTTCGAAGGTCAAATTTCGCGGTCAAAGTATGTAAATTAGTACAGTTGAAGTCATAAGGTGTGTAAAACTTTCTAGCCTGCGAACGCAGACGTATTTCCGGCTGTCACTGGTTCCGCCGAAAATAACGTCTGCGAACTCGAGTCAAAGATTAATTTCCGTGACGTCAAATCTTTTGGTTTGTTGTTGAGCATTAAAATTCACCGATAGAATATGATACTCGCATACACGCGCGACGCCGCGGGAGCTGGTGATAATTTTAGAATCATGAATTTGTTCGCAATGAGCTATGAGCGCCATCGAAACACCGAAGAAGATTTTAACTTCCGAGGTTTGTTTGCTTTGCAAGGCAAAAGTTTCCTGTGAAGAAAAGAAAGGTGTTTGGAAAAAATACAGTGGCCATTCACTCACTGATTCTGCGTTCAACTGAAGTCGATCTGTCCGTTTATCATCAAAGCACGAAACTTTCGCGCGTGATGTGACATATCTGTGACCTGAGTTTAGCTCTAACAAAGATGTCTTAGTTTACCTTTCCTATGAAAGGTGGTTCTCTGTATATTTCTCTCAGCAAATTGGTTGATTCTCTATTGTGCTACATTTGTTTAAAGTAACACGCAGGCCCGCAAACGTTAACCTCTAAGTGAATTATGGCCTTCGATTGCTCAACGGAATAGTTTATTTTCTCAGTGGAGCCTTTAAGTAGAATCTTAATGCCGTTGTGTTTGCTACCTCTGTGGCAATTTTTATTTAAGTTTATTGGCTCATTCATTTTGCAACTATTGAATCGGTCGGATCAGTGGCCTTCGATTCTCTGTTATCGTGACCTTTTGTTTATTAGCTTGTGGTGACCTTACAGGATAATCTTTCATGATGTTTATCACGGACAGTTATGCAGGTCTCATATCCGAGTCCTTTCAAGGCTATTGTAGTTTCTTAGAAAAGTGCACCTTCATTATTTTGTTACATTACTAGCATCCAACAGGTGTTAGGGTTTTGTAACCGTCAGGTTACCGTGTTGGAATTAAATTGTAGGATGCTGTTACCTGTGTAATGATCTTGTTTGGCAAATGTTTTAGGTTGTTTTCTTCTCACATCACGAAACAGTGGGAGTCGTGTTAAGCCTGTATACTCTACCATTTTCAACTGCCCTGATCTCTAACACGGACCTGACATCACTGTTGAGTGCGATATTGCGCGTATTCTACGTGAATTTTTAAAAGGGGGTGACTCTGTCCTTCATCAGGTTAATCAGCGGCGAAACAACGAATACAATGTTCTTCTCACGAGTTGAATCCACACAAGAATACACAACACTGAGGCTGCAAAGCCTGAAATACAACAGACTTTCTAACTCCAGCTGAAGATTCACAAAAACATCGCTCGTCGATTCAAAAACAAATCGCAAGGCTTCCTCTTGATGCATATTGAGGCTATCAAACCCGAAAACTTCCCTGAACTCATCCTCTGCAATTTTTTAACACGCGTTTGCGAGAGCTCCACGCACGATCTCTGTGTGTTACCTCTTCAGATATGCAAGGTGAAATGTGATTGGTTTTTGAGCGCGGACGTCACGGAAATCGTTCTCGTGGCTCGAATTCGCAGAAGTTATTTTCGGCGGAGACAACCGACAGCCGTAAAAACGTCTTCGTCCGCAGGCTAAAAACTTTCTAGCCTTCATTGCATCTGAGAGGAACAAACGAAGGATTGGGAGGTTTTTCGTTGCCGGAGGTCAAGATAAAAGAAGCATTACATAAATCCTGGGAGCAACCTTCTTTAAACAAGCAATTATATCACGTTAATTTAACTATTGTACACTCTTTTGTTACCTCTAGCTATTTTGTAAGATTCCCAATTTCATTTTACGTTGTTATTTATCTTTGTTTAGCATTATACTATTAATTCAAATGTAACTTCAAATTAATTTTACTTTCAACTGAAGATGGTCGTTGCACGACCGAAACATGTCTTGCAAACTTCGTTTCGAATGTGTCGTCATTTTCATTAAAAAGATATGTATTTATTTATTGTCGGATAGTGTCACAAATCCAGTAAATCAAATCAATCAAGTTTATTGTCTTACGTGAGGAATGGTTGCCCAGTTGCCCTAGCCAGAGGCTCATGTTTAAAACGTAAAACTATAGAACTATCTATAAATCATACTAGTCACTCCGTTTAGTGGTTTGGTCTAAAACATCATTTATCTTTCTTTGTAGCAAAGACGTTTTGAGAATTACCGACGGGATGGGAACAATGTTTGGCTTCTACTGCGGTAACATGACCGGCAAAAATCTTCTAGTGACAGGAGACCAAGTGAAAATATTATTTCAATCAGACCTCATGGTTGAACATAGGGGATATCGGTTGGTTTTCACTCTGGTTTCACCAGACGGTAAGTGAGACAATAAAGAAGCTGATTAAGCTCATGAAAACATATAATTCCCAAAATTTTAATTCCACGACATAAACTGAAACACGAGTTTTCGATTTCCAATACGCCAAAACAGGTTTTCTTAATCATAGGCTCCTGACATTGTAAAGAATTTGTGGTGACAAACGAGTTTCAAAGCTGTTTTGGCATGTACTCTTTAAGAAATGATATTTGATGAGGAATTTCATGCTTTAAGGCCTTTTGAGTTAATGGAGGAGTTAAGTGATGCTTTACCTTTAGCCTTATTCTCAAAGCGAGTCTCGGTGCCTATAGCTACCCTTTTGTATGTATTATGGCCGTCAGGTGTGTCATATGTCAGTCACGTGCGTCAATAGCCTAACACAAGTAGTCTCGATAGTAGAACTACAGATTGAAGTGGACGTTTATTATCAAGCCGCATTGTGACACTTAGTTGGGTGCGGTTCTTTAGAAAAATCCAAGACTGGATTCTTGAATAATCCGGAAGAATCCGAAAACGGATTTTGCGTTTCTTCATTGAACAGATCAATCCAAGCCAGATCTCTTGGATCATGGTGCGTCAAAGGAACCGAGGAACGCGCTCTCGTGGTCGGAGAGATCTTGGAGTGATCTGTTTAGAAAAGAAACGCAAAATCCGTTTTCGGATTCTTTCAGATTTAAAAATTCAATCTTGGATTTTCTTAAAGAAACGTACCTTAGTAAGACACAGCCGGTAAGTTTCGTATTTTTTACTTATTTATTAGTTCGATTAGATAGATAGATAGATAGATAGATAGATAGATAGATAGATAGATAGATAGATAAATAATTCGATAGAAAGATAGTTTAAAGAAAACGGCAACACTTTTGAGTTATTAATACATGTTTCGACAGAAACTTCTGTCATCTTCAGTTAATAAATGTACAAAGCGTTACAAGTTGAATTTATAAGAAAAAATGCTAATTTAATTATGCTAGTAACAACAGAATGTACAAAAAACGTGACAAAGTGAGAATTAAAAGGATAGTTTTAGATTTACATGATGTAATTGCTGATTCAAGGAAGGTTGTTGTCTATGAATATGAAATGCCTCTTTTATCTTAAGTTTGAAACCCGTGGTAGGCGTGATTTAAAATGTAAAACAGTCTACCGAACACAAGCGCGGCATGTTCGGAATTCTGAAGGTGTTTGAAAATGTGCAAGGCCTTATCCACTGACTAAGTGTTCACTGCACGCGTGTGGAAAAATGCCAGGGTTCTTTCGCCGACATAACAGGCATTACAGCCCACACATGCAAACTTGTAAACAACACGCGAACGAAGCCCACCAGGGATAGGGTCTTTCACGCTAAACAACTTGCCTATCTTAAAGAGGAAAAAAACTAGTTTGATACCAATCGTTTGCAATAGAATGCTTGATAAGGTGACGAACATTTTTCCTGAGTGACAACAGAAAAATGGCCTATGTAAGGAAGCTTAAAGTAAAATGTTAGGTGAGTGGGAAGGGAACCCCAGGGACAGTGATCACTTAGGGTCCAGTAACGTAACCGTTAACAACCCTTTCAATTAAATGAGCACGGGAAAAGATTCTTTTTTAGGATATCCATGATCTTAGTAATGTCCTCGTGTAGCCCCAACCAGGCGTTGTTAATTTTATAAGCCCTAACAACAAGAGTCCTGATAGACCCACTTTGTAAGAGTACGAGGTGAAACTGAAGCAATTGGTTAACAACCCAGTGAAAGTTTTCTTACGGTTAACTCTAGTTAGAAGAAAGTTAGGATCATTATTGTCAACTAGAACATCTGAAAAGGGTAATTTGTGATGAGCTTCTTTTTCTACGGTAAACCTAATGTTGAGGTGTCTGGAGTTGATGTAGTCGAAAAATAAAACAGCACCATGTTCCGAGTGAAAGAACAAAAAGTGTCGTCAACATATCGACGATAAAATAAAATTTCAGAGCCTTGAAAATTTTCCAACCACAGTTTTTCATGATGCCCGATAAAAAGGTTGGCTAGGACGGGGCAAGGGGAGACCCCATGGCTACTCCATCAATTTGGTCATCGAAAGAGCCATTAAGATGGCTCCCTAGAGTTTGTACGAACAGTGTCTAGATGGCGATGATCTAGATACTTCACATCCAGAATTCTCGATTATTGTTTTCAAAGAAAGTTCAAGCCGTGATTCAAAAATTATCTTCCGCAGCGCAAGTACATCTTCTAGTGCATCATGTGCTTCGAAGGATTTGGCAAACAAGAAGTTGTACAGCGAGGATTTGTTGGGTTTTGGAAACGTGCCATCGGAATTTTGCAAACATGGCAATTTTTTTCTGATGAGTGTTTTGAACAACGTAAGAGAATCAGCAAAACAAATGTCCATCTTCTGTAATCTTTCAGTGAAATCAGTACCAGAATTTCTTAAAAGTACAGGAGTGTCAAAGGTCGATGAGTTGTGACCAAGCAGGACCGTTTTGACGTTTTTGTTAGTTTGGGACTTGGCTCTGTCCACAGACTGTGAAATAAAGGATAAAAAGTTCAACACAACTTCCTGCAAGGGTACAGTAGACACTTCCTTGTTATCTTTGAAAAGTCTTCGTTCACCATTCATGTTGAATATTTTAAGTTTATTTACTCTAGAAGCGAAGTAATCGATGTTTTGCTCGGGCAAGACATAAGTTGAGAATTGATGCATGCCAGATTTATCTGTAGCAGAGAGTTGACAAAGCTCAGCAGATTTTCCAGTGGTAGTTGTTTCAGTGTCAAAAATTAAAATATTATAAACTTTGCTTTCTTCATATTTGAATTGCCTTGCCAATGGTCTTGTAGTATATTCAGGAACGGTGCTTTCGATTTCTTTCATTGTATTTGAGGTAACTGTTGAGATGCGGTTTAGGTCAAGGTTCAGTCCAATTCCTGTTTCGTACGTTTTCCCTTTTCTTGCTTCTTTTCGTGCTGTTTGGGAGCAGTTTTGCCTATGGCTATTAGCTCTTCCCCGTTTGGAATCCAAGGACGATTTTCGGATTTCATCCTTATTAACTTGATTAGTCATTTTTTGCCCATATTTCAAGCAAAAGTTGCCAGGCTCTATGTTGAGTGCTTCAAGGGTTCTGCTCACGTAACTGTAGCGTAAATTTGTCTGAGCAATCCCACAGGCTATACGGAAATCGTTACTATCACTGCCACCATAGAATCTTATTTTTGGATTTTTTGATCCTACAACACTGTTCAGAGTCTCATTCCTTTGGGACTTTGTCATGGGTGCAAGCTTCTCTGCTACAGCATCATTGCAGTAATCTTTGAAGATGTTATTCAAAGCTGACTGCAATTTTTCCCCATGTAGATCTTTTCCATAGGGCAGGTCTTTATGCTTGTGGGATGTAAGTTACAAAACGTTCTTATTGTATCTGTTAAGTTTTTCCCGTCTCTAGCCCGCGCGAGACTGGTAGAAGAATTACGTCATTTATATGTTGTTGTGATATTATGGTCTGCGCCATGTGCTCGCTCGAAAAATCTTGAGGTAAAAGTTCTAGTCGAGTTCTGTTCGTTTCACATGGCCTAAAGTTTTTCACGTTTCCTTCGAGCCTTCAAATCCTGTAAGTATTTTGTCGCTAAGTATTTTCATTTTTCTTCGTTTCATTTACGCTAGTTTTGTTTTCATAGTCTAACCAGATCCTTGTAACGAATCTTTGGTCCGAATCTCTTGGAATAAACTCATTCGAGCATTCAAGTCTACATTTGCGTTAGAAGGATACGCTGGTTTCGCTGGTTATCGTCTTGGATTTCGTCGATTGTGCCATGGAATTATCCGTTCTTTGATTGATTTGTGTCCTCGATAATTTGTTTCTTCGCTTGTGGATCGATTGTGGAGCAAGATGGACTTACGTGGGTTGAAAACCAAAACTGCCGACGTCGATGGAGCCGTTCACGAGAGAATTCTTCGCTTAAAGCGTAGCAGGTCAGGTTCAAAGGCGGCCGTCACCGGAAGACAGCGCGAATTACTTGAGCTAATGAAGAACTCTGACAATGTTGACCAGGTTAGATCGAAGTTTCTTGATCTAGAATTAGCTATGAGAAATTTTAACGAAGCACATGATAAGTATCACGCTGAGTTGACTGATGAAAGTGCCATTCGAGACTCGATCGAGTATTTTGAATCAGTGAAGCGTGTGGGAACTGCTGTGTTCAAGTCATTTGATGCCTGGTTACAATCAGCTCAGTTTAAGCTCCAAGAAGAATTAGATCTTGCAATCAGTCTTCATCCAGAAGATTCTATCAGTAATATTGGTTCTACCAAATCAAGGTCTGCTGCGAGTTCTAGGAGGCGTAAATCTAAATCTAGCGCTAGTTCCAGTCTCTCACAGTCAAGCACCGCCTCAAGTGCAAGGCTGAGAGCGTCTGCCAAGAAAGCTGCCTTGTCAGTGGAAGCAGCTGCATTGAAGACACGGCAGGACATTCAGTTAGAAGAACTGTTATTAAAGCAGAAGAAAGAGAATTTTGAGTTGGAAACTGAATTAGCAAAGGCCGAGGCAGAAGAAAAGGTGTACAGTTATCGTGAGGAGCAACGTCCGTCAACACCGTCAAGTCAATTACTGACTTCATATGGAACCAAGAAGGAGAGCACTGTGGATATCCCTGAATGCCAAGAAAGTCATACTCTGACACTAGCAGGTCAATTCTCAACTTCCACTCCAGGTCAAGTCGAAGAGAAGGAAACTGTGGAAGTTCCAGTTCATCAGACAGAGGAAAATCAAGAGGTTAAATGCAGTCCACTAAACCCAGACGCCCCTGTATGGAAAGGTTACAAATGCTCCCCCTCTACGATTAATGGTGTAAGTGTTGAAGGTGGATTACTGGGACAACATCTAGATCTAAGTGACAAGAATGTCAGTCACATGATTGAAGTCCAGAAGATGCAACAACAACAAAATCAACAGCTTCAGGGATTACTGAAACAGCAGCAGCTTCAAGCATTGGCCATGACATTGCCACAACCTGAAATCTCTGTGTTTTCAGGTGATCCTGTTGAGTACTCTGACTTTGTGCGAGCCTTTGAAAATTTAATAGAGTCGAAGACAAGCAGTCCAAACTCACGTCTGTACTATCTCATTCAATACACGTCAGGAGAAGTGAAGGAGTTAATGCAAAGCTGTTTATCGATGGATCCAAAAGAAGGCTACAAGACTGCAAGAGCACTCCTTAAGGATAGATATGGTCAAAGTTACAAAATAGCAACTGCCCTCATTGATCGAGTAACGAAAACTCCTCAGATTAAATCAGATGATGGTCCTGCTTTGCAAAGGTTCTCTGTTCTACTTTCAAGTTGTAAGAACTCCCTCAAGGAAATTGGATACATGAACAAAATCGAAAACCCTGACACTCTCTAAAGGATCATTGGAAGGTTGCCACTTTGGCTAAGACAGAGATGGAGAGAAAAGGCTGATCACATCACCGAGGCTCTGAAAAGAGAAGTCACTATTGGAGATATTGCACAATTTGTTGAAGCAAAGGCTAGAATCGCCAACCACCCAGTGTTTGGGAACATCCATTCGAATGATGACAAGAGCATCGCTGTGGGCACTGGTTCCAAAAGAAGACACAGACCACCATCAAAGGAGCACAAAGATTCTGCGTTCACGACGCAGGGAACTACCCCGGAAGGTACTACTGACCCACCTAAGAACAACACTGAACATGTGCCGAACAAGTCGGATGTCAAGTGCCCGTTGTGTAAAGAGAGTCATTGGCTGTCACGCAGCCAGCTATTCAGAGGAAAGTCAGTTGATGAGCGAATTAGTTTTGTGCGTAGTAGAGGACTGTGCGATAATTGTCTTCTGGCGGGACACATGGCGATGTCGTGCCCCAAGCAGAGCTTCTGCCAGATTATTGGATGTAAGATAGGTCATCGGAAACATTCTACATTCTTACACCCAAAGAATGACAAACCAGTCAAAACAGAACCTTCATCAGTATCTAAGACCCAGTCAAGGAACACGGAGAATGACAACCAAAATGGCCAAGCACGAAGCTGTTTCACCGAAGTGGTTGCACGTGAAGGAGTGTGTAGTGCGACTGGGGCCGGAGCATCAGCTACAGGACTCGCCATAGTCCCAGTTAATGTCAGAGCTGGGGGAAAAGAGAAGATGGTTCAAACCTATGCGTTTCTGGATCCAGGGTCGAACACTACATTTTGCACTGACAAGTTGATAGAACGCCTGAGTGCAACAGGTAGAAAAGAAATGCTGTCTTTAACTACCATGGATAGTGATAATGTTAAGAGTGAAAGTCTGGTGGTCAATTTGGAAGTTTCTGATCTGCAAGGACGTAATGTCGTTGAACTGTCCAATGGTTTCTCGCGAGTCAAGCTCCCAGTCACCGTTGATGACATCCCTGCTCAAAGTGATGTGGAAAGGTGGTTCTACCTGAAAGATATCAGCTTACCTTGCATCGATGCCGATATCGAATTGCTCATAGGCAGTGATGCGCCCAAACGTCTTGAACCTTATGAAGTGCAGAGAAGTGAAGATGGTGGTCCATACGCTGTGCGGACACTGCTAGGATGGACCATCAATGGCCCACTTGGTAGGCCAAGTAAGTCAGGCCGTACTACAAACCGTATTCAGTCTCATGCTGTCTTGGACCAGCAGTTTGTACGTTTCTGTGAAATGGAATTTAATGATTCACACTTCAGCATTGAGAAAGGATTGTCACAAGATGATAAGAGAGCCCTTGCCATAATGGAGGAATCTGCTGAGCTTCATGGTGGTCATTACGAAGTTGCACTTTCTTGGAAGATCTTCCCTCCAGATCTGCCCAACAATAAGATAGTCGCTGAACGTCGCCTTGGGTTGCTGAAGAAGAGGCTGCTGAAGGATCCGGAGCTACACCGGAAGTGTTCTTTATTTATGGATGACTTGTTTGACAAAGGTCATGCACAGAAAGTTCCTGAAGATCAGCGAGAGGGTTCACCCGCATGGTATCTACCTCATCACCCCGTCGTTTATCCACAAAAGCCCGAAAAGGTCAGGGTGGTCTTTGACTGTGCTGCAAAGTTCCAGAATGTCTCGCTCAATCAACAGATTTTGCAGGGACCCGATTTAACCAACTCACTCACCGGAGTCCTAACAAGATTTAGAGAACAGCCCATAGCCATTATGGCTGACATTGAAAAGATGTTTTATCAAGTACGCGTACCAACAGAGGACAGCAGGTACCTTCGTTTCCTTTGGTGGTCGAGTGGTAGCATGGACAAAGAACCAGAAGAATTTCAGATGCTAGTTCACCTTTTTGGAGGCGTTTCATCCCCCAGTTGTGCAAATTATGCATTGCAGAAAACGGCTGATGACAATGCGGAACATTGAGAAGGAATTTCTATGTTGATGACTGCTTGAAGTCTGTAGAAGATAACCAACAAGCAAGTAGACTGGTCAATCAGCTACGTCAGCTGCTAGCCAAAGGAGGTTTCCGCTTGACGAAATGGATTTCAAATGCCTATGATGTCATCCAGTCAGCCCCGGTATCTGAGAGAGCCGGATCTGTCAAAGAGCTCGACCTCGATAATTTGCGTGTTGAGCGTGCCCTCGGTATTCAGTGGGATGTCCAGTCAGATACCTTCCGTTTCAAGATTGTTGTGAAGGACCGACCCCCAACGAGGAGGGGTATTCTTTCTGTCATAAGCTCAATTTATGACCCTCTGGGGTTTGTCGCCCCATTGATTCTGCCTGCGAAAGCAATTCTGCGTGATTTGTGCCGGAAAGGATTGGACTGGGATGATAGAATTCCCCTTGAAGATTTAGAGCGTTGGCAAGATTGGTTGCAGGAACTTCCTAAACTTGAACAGTTCGCCGTCGAACGTTGTTTAAAGCCCAAGAACTTTGGCTGCATAGTGTCTAGCCAACTTCACAATTTCTCAGATGCATCAGGTGAAGGATATGGTGCTGTTATTTACCTTCGAGTCGTCAATGAGGCTAGAAATGTTCATTGTGCCTTTCTGATGGGGAACACTGGATGAAATCATGGATTTGACTGTATTTGGCTAGAAGACAAATGTTAGACAGATCTGATATAACATTTGTCGGGAGACAAAAGAGGCTAAAGTTGAGACAAATATGTCATCACATATGTCCAAGACAAATGTATAACAAATGCATTATAAATACGACGCCATATTTGTTATCAGACAAATATAGGGTAAAACTGAATAAATTTGAAGCAGAAAACAGTGATGTCTTAGTCGCTATATATATTTCTCCTCATTGACTATTGAGTGTTTTTTCACGGGTAAATGTCTGGGTTTGAGTTTTTAGAGCCGAGCTGTTATGTTATATCAATAGAGAAAAAAAGTAAAAAAGAAGTAGTAATTAAATAAACAAACAAATAACAGCAAGGAAACAACTTTCAATTATCCATTACCTAACAGTTTATTCTTTAAAATAATTTAAAAGTCATCAATAAACAGTACAACAATTTTGTAAATTACTCTTTAATACTGTCCTACTCTTAGCTGAGTATGATAGCATTCCCTTTGTTACAAGAGTTTCAAACTTTACGCCAAGGGATGTGAATTTCTGTGCAGGAACCTGAAAGGTCATGTTATGATTTAACTGCCTTTCGACAACTTGCCTTGCCAGAGGTCCATAATGTAAGTCCGGCGACTTTCATAAAAACAGCCCGGCACGAAGTTGTGTTAAACAAGCGCGACGAAACGGGAAGTCGTGAGAAACTCAAGCGACTAATAGATTCGAACGCCGCGGAAATGGACATTGAAGAAGTCTGTTCGATAACCTGTAACGCTTTTGACTTATTTGATTTTTCCTCAAGGTTACTTTTGAAACGAAATTATTGATGTATTTGAAACGACTTGCAACGAAACGGTGACGACCTGTACAGCAGCATTTGAGTGCCCGACCTTCAACAAGCACCGATCAGCGGCTTTCCCAATTAGATACCAGGTTCTCTCGGTTCCCGCGCCATTTTTTTGGCGTCCTTTTTGAAAGGTGTGAAATGTCGTATAGCCGGGAGCTTGTATCGATCTCTTGGTCCTTTTTCACTGTTTAAAAACACTACTTTGGCGGATAAAATTCAGTTCACCTTCTCTTCTTCTCTGTGCACGATCTCAAGCAGTTTTTGGTAGCATACATTCGGTGAAAACATCGATACATAGGGATGTACGAATCAACAACAACAGGTAAGCCATTGTTGTCTTCCCGTGTGTCTTGTGCGTAGAAGTAAGTTAAGCTTCAGTTGTAAAGTTTGCTTAGGATGTATGGAATTACCTCTTGTTGTAACCGGAGGCTACGTAAAAGACATTGAACACTGAATTCACTCTCTCAAATTTTGGGTTTTGGTCCTGACCCACATTCTCTGACATTCAGTCTTTGTCACACAACAGTTTGATTTAAGGTGGCTCAATAGGGTTTTAAGAGCGCGCGCACCGATGATGCGAGCTTTAGTAATGTGCGCGCGCTAGCTGACGCAAGCTCATGCAAAGCAGCGAACAAGTCAACAGTATAGCTCAAATTACAGCCTAGAAGTAGAACAGAGAAACCATTTAAAAGAAAACGTAAAGAAAATGATTTGGACCGAAAGGTCTTGTGTGTATTTTGATGAGACCGCCATTGTCGAGTTGCTCATCGACAAAACCGCGTGGTTCGAAAATTCGCGCATGCTCACATAGCGTACTTGGCGAGTTCCTATTCTGACGACGTAATTGCCATTGAGGTGAAAAATCCTTATCAGATTTCTCGAATTTCCTTCGGTGAAATTCCTCAAGATTTGGCAGAGAAGTCATCGGGCAGAATGCTTGGACATCATTAATTATTCATAACCACTGAAGCGGGGAAATTTGAATGTGAGCGCCGCTCATTAGCCCAGAATAAGAGAAGAAAGAGCCGAAATCAGCCAACCGGCGTTAATAAAACTCGCTTCCCAGATTTACAGAAGCAACGACTTAAAAACCCAAGAGCGGGCTTTTGAAGAGGAAGGGTTAATCTTTCATTTGCACACAAAAGGAAGAAGTTTTACAAAGTGTAAGGCCTATCCCTTTAACCTTGAAAATGACAAAAAAACGGGTATTTTTTGTATGGAAGCCAAATTCCAGAGCGATTTTCTGAAAACTCAAACTAGCTTCCAAAAACCCAAGAGCGGGAAATGGAAGATGGATCTTTCCTGAAACAGAATCCGTTTTGATTTTGAAAATTGCTGAAGGATAACCACTATCCCTTTCAGTTCTAAAATCTAAAGTCGGAGTTCCGTTCGAAAATGGCGCTGATGCCATTGTTTTCAGCCCATGACTGAATAACAATGGTTGCCAATACGAAACAAAAGCCTATTCAAGAAAATCATTCATTTGGAAAATTTATGATTTTCCGCGAATTTCAAAACAGCAGCTTGGTACAGCTGCTGGTTTATTCAACACCTGTCAACGCGATGAACGAGCAAAGCGAAGATAAATGTGATCGGGAGCTCTTTTCAGAGCTCTTAGAACCCCCGATCCATCCACTTCTTATTCATATAGTACCACCCTTTATTGAAGAAAACAATCCCGTGTTTACACTACAAATGAACGGTGAAGCAGCTTGGAGATGAGAGAAATCTATTGGCCGCCTCAAAAAGTGTTTGAACTGTTCCAAACCAGCATCATGCCTCTCGGCTACAGGCTGACTGAATCTTCCCGTGATCGGGTTGGACGGACAATCGGCGAAAACATAAGGAGATTTAAACGAAGGATGGAAACGATAACCAATGGAAAAAAAAAGAAAACAATTCCGATCAGAGACGCGGATTAATATTACTAACAAAAGCAAGGTCGATCGTTTATTTGTGTTTGTTTGTGTTCGGTAATCGAGCAAAATCGACTATTTTATTTACTGTGATTGATCTTGATCGTTTGATAATCAAACATTCGACTGAACTCGATAATCGACCGTTAGGCACCCGAACGATTGGTGTTAGCTTGGGCTCGATTACCGAACAATTCGATTGGATTTGCCGGGATCAAATCGACTACCAGGACATCGATCGCCATGTTAGCTAGTGTTTGGGTTCGCTTAGGACGTAACGAAAGAGAAAACTTGTCTATTCAAACAAAGTAAGAAACAAAAGCGGTTTGTGCTAAACGAAACAAAGGGAGTAACAATAGCGCACTGGTTTCATTGTTTAGTTTGCCGCCTCCATCAGGCTAATGAGCATTGCCGTGCGTTCATAGCAACCAATGAATAAGCTTCTTTTGGGTGCTATGAATAATAACAAGCGTTATAACAGACCTTTCCAGTATTTCAGTAAATGTCCCGAGAACAATAGGCATTCTTCGCGATGTATTCCTTATTAGCTTTCCTTGCTTTCAATTTATCAGAAAATTTTGTAAGACAAGGTTTTCGCTCAGCCAAAAAAACACAAAAATGCTAAAAAACGAAAAAACTACCTTGACAACCCCAATTTTTTCGATTTTAAAAGTTTCTTCTTGCCATACTCTACCCGGTGTGAGCATATCAGAAAATTTTACCGAGGGAAATTGAAGAAAATTGAAATCAAAGCCAAATAGACGTCAAAAAATGGCCATGTTTGAGTAGTTTTAATTTGAGACTAAAAGCCTTGATATCAGAGGTGACTATTGAACAGCAAATTTTGGCCCTTGTTTGTTATGTTTCAGTAGCTTTGATTAGGAAAATGGCAAAAAGAACGAGAATATTAACTTTCGATTGAGGCCACTGGCGCGCGCTTCGTAATCTTGCATAACCCTATTGAGCCAGCTTAAGATCTGTTTGACAGATGGAAGTTAATGTAACCTTGATTTCAAAAGACACAGTTATGTCAATGTTGGTGAAATAAACTGTTAGATCAAACTAATATACAATGTAAAATCTACTGATTAATTTATTATGATATTTTCCTTAGTACATGCAAGCTTTATTTGATACTTCCCAATATGGATTTACACATAAACTTTGCTAATCTTTTATGCATATTGTATTTTATTTATAGAATAAAGTAAAATTGGTAGTGCTTCATGTTAATTCCCTGGCATACTAACTTGCTTACAAGACACATGTATGTATTTATGACTATTTAGGGGGCCATAGGGGGCCATGGTTTGAAATACACATGTAATCATTGGAAATATGATAGCTGCAATACATGAATGCTTTTGCAAAGCAATGCAAAGTCGGAAATTATAGATAAATGCTGTTACTTTGTGTGACAAGAGGAGCTCTAAAAGTTAAAATTTAGCAATTGTCAGGAAGATTTTTTTTTTTGGCATGTCTACTTGAAGTTATCAGATCATTCTGTTTGTTCAGAGAGGGTAACTCAGGTTTACAAAGGCACTTCTTCCAGAGGCAGAGGTTACATTGATTTTAAGTGGGGTTATACAGTGTATGGGGTGGCTTGTTTGAAAATATTTCAAGTGACTTTGAACTTTGACTTATTGTCAAAGTAACTAGGAACTGCCCCATGTAAACCTGCTTCAAATTGATGTAGCCTATACACATGTACCTCTAGGAGGAGTATTTTATTTGTTAACCTGAGTTAGCCTCTCTGAAGAAACAGAATGAACTAATAACTTTAGATAGACATCCAAACAAATTCCTCCTGAAAAGTGCTAGATTTGTAGTGTGTAAATATTAATTTTTTAGTGTGCATTTTCTTTTTCTTTCAATGATTTTCCTGGCCGGCCTCGAAAGGCACTGCTATGTGTGGAGCCATGGGATTAAGGCTTAATTGAGAACTAATAAAATATTGTTGTTGCTGTATTTCAATGGTAACAGAGTTTACTTTCCTTTGTTTTGAAAAAGTGTTCATATTTCCAATGGTTGCATGTGTTATTGCAAATCAGCGTATTCACTGTAATGTTGTAAACTGGCATTTGGCATTTTTTTCTGACGAGTGCTACACTAGTTTTGTAGTACGAAACTAAAGTATTAATGAAATGCCAAGTCAAATCTACATTTGATCAGTTTGTCATTTGTTACTTTATATATTGTATATACATTGTGTAGTTCCAGAAAATATCCATACTCCCCCCACCCCGGGGATTGGAATTTCCTAGGGGGAGGGGGGGGGGGTGTTCTGTAAGGCCAAAAAGAAATGAAAGAAATTTATGAAGCTTAATTGGAATTTCCAGAGGGTGGGGAGGGGGTGGGGTCTTGGAAAAAGTCCCTTCCGTGGGGGAGGTATGGACATTTTCTGGAATTATACAATATAAGAAAGTAATATGCTATATTGTCAAACTACAGTGGAACTTTGATATACATTGTAATGAAGGATCAAAGGATTGACAATGTATGTTTGTTGAAACAAGCTTGTGTTGTATCAAGGTTCTTTTCAGTATGGTTTACTGTTACTGGGGCCATGAAAATCTTTTGTTATACTGAGGACTTCTTTATATACAGAGTACATGCAGCGGTTTGTTACATCAAGGTTCCACTGTACTAACCATATTCCTTTCAAAGGTGAA
The DNA here is from genome assembly GCA_019787425.1 of Platygyra sinensis. Lineage (NCBI taxonomy): Eukaryota > Metazoa > Cnidaria > Anthozoa > Scleractinia > Merulinidae > Platygyra > Platygyra sinensis. The sequence goes on along the minus strand of JAHPZR010003546.1, from coordinate 23,554 downwards.
TAAATTTCATAATTGAAAATCAAGTTTCATTTCTCATTTTGACAGTCTGGTTAAGAGCTGAAAACTCAAAACAATATTGAATTTGATACTCATATTTTGCTTGAATTAATGCACAAAAAGTTTGCACCACATCTCCCAAAAAATAAAGGGCTTCTAGAGCTTGCATACATTTATCAGTGCAACATGAAACATCTTCTGTAACCTTGAACATTGCTGCTTGCATCCTCTTGCCCTTGCATCCTTTCATGCTTTGTTTGCACTGTAAACTTTGTTGTGCAACACAACTCTCTCTTCTCGCAAAGGGATCTTAAGTATGTTCTCGCATGCTTTTATAGAAACACAGGTGCTTACAGTGTAGCTTTCCAAATGCACAAACCTTTTGTTATTCAATTCAGTCAACACTTTTTGCTTATCTCAGGGCTTGGTTGGAATTTTCAGCTCTTTGAGGTAACCGTGCCATTTAGCATGTCCAATTACAGTCTTTCCTATAAAACCGTGAACACCAGTCTGAGAGAAAATTTTTGGAATGTTTATTGTTTCATGACCAATCAGAAGCCAGATGAAACCGCAAAAGATAACTGACAAACCGCAGCATGCATTCAACATCGCTTTCCCGTAATATGCCACTAAACATAACATTCATATCTATTCTTTGCATACAAATTAGCTGAATTGCAAAAAGAACAATTTCAGTATTCGAAAATTGAAGATTTGTCGTGAAAGAAAAGCCAGCTCATTGTTTCAAATCAAGTGACTGATCCATGCTGCGGTTTGGTGGTTATCTTTTGCGGTTTCATCTCGCATTTGATTGGTTGCAAAACAATAAAAATTCCAGAAATTTTCTCTGGTGTTCATGGTTTTACGGGAAAGTCTGTAGAGGCAGTAAAACTGGCTATCAATCTACATCAAAAACTCTGTACCAAAAATTTTGAAATATAATGAATTGTCAAATTTTTTTTAGCCATATAGGGCTTGTCTATGCAAGCATCTAAATCATGTTTTGAAAGCTGAGTAAGGGCCTGATTACATGAGCTGGGCTGGCTCGGTTAGCCGGACTGCTTCAGTGTGCCGAGATGACTTTCAGGCCGGTATTACATGAGGCAAGCCAGCGCGGTTGATCGGTTGATGGCTGATGCGATGAACCGTGGGAAACCGGAGTGAGCTTGATTTTGCACTCTCATTGGCTCAATAACCCGGGCTGGCCCGCCAAACGTGATTACATGGAAAAATCTCAGCCCGGTTAGCCGGGATCCCGGCACCGCGATACCGAGATCTCAGCTACACTGTAACCGGGCTGGCCCGGTTGTCATGTAATCGCAAAGTTGATTTTTGTTGCATTTAACAAACGTGCCGAGATCCCGGCAAACTGACACCAGCCCGGCTAACCGGGCTAGCCCGGCTCGTGTAATCAGGCCCTAAAAGAGAGTCTCCCTCAAAGTTTGGACAGTAGCTAATTTACCATTAATGTCTACAAATTTTTATTTCTAAAGATTTTTTTCTCTGAGTGTTTTTTGTACTATCACTTCATATCGGTTCTTAAATCCTGTGAAAGTCCTTGATGTAGTTTGATAGCCAGCTCTGGAAGTTTTAATTTGATATGGGGTTAACATAATATTATGTCTACAGATGAAACTGGATGTTTTACATCCCTTTTATGTGAGATACCTCTATAGGGTAAGGCATATGGTAATTTACAAGTGACACAATTTTTAACAACTTTTTATCACAGCTTTTCAATATTTCATTGGATAAAATATTCAGGTTTAAAAAATCCAAAAAAGGATCATTACCTTGTTTTGCTTCAACTTATTTGGACTGAATACATATATTTAAAATCCACGTTATTTTTATCAAACAGCATATTACTTCCAGCCTGTATACATGTAACTCACCTTGTAGCCTTGCCCCATTTTTGAGGTTTTATTCTGCAATATTGTATATGAGTGTACATAGGCTGACTAAATATATTCATTTATTAAATGTGAATTTGTTCAACAGAAATGGGTTTGTTTGTATAGAAAAAGGAGAATTGTTAAATAAATAAGTCATTTACCGTACATTTATGCGTGTTGATGTAGTCAGGACTGCAGGCGTGAGATTATTAGACATGAGAGGATTGTGTTAATCAAAGTACAGTACATTTGAATTCCATTTTAAAATAGCAATATTTCTCGTTATGTCACCTAATGTCATTAATGTGGCAACCAGAGGTTTATTAGCTGTTGAAACAATGTATGCTATTGTTCAGTGGCTGGCAAATTTGATATGACGTTAATGTTTGTAAACAAGAAACACCGCTATACTACTGAAACAATGAAATTTCTGATAATGCATTATTGGGTATTTGCAGCCCTAATAATGAAATAATATATCGAAAAAGCAATTTTCTACAAATTTACAACAGGGTCCATGAAAGGGAAGAGAATTTTGGATTAATCCATGACAAAGATACTATTTGCTCAGCATTTGTCCTGAATTTGTCCTTACAAATGTTATCTTTAACGCATTTGTCCGTGTTTAGACCAGGACAAATCACGATATTTAACCCAGATTTACACCACATTTGTCCACATTTACACTCAGAAGCAAATGCACAATTATCCTATTTATCTTCAGGACAAATGTCATATTTGTCTTAAAGTCAAATACCAACAAATGTGACAAATATCATATTTGAACCACATTTGGGCTGCATTTGTCTAACGTCAAATCTGTTTTTTCGCCTAGTGGAAGTCGAGGCAAACACCCCAGAAGTCGGTTACTATTCCTCGTCTGGAGCTTTCAGCTGCTGTGGTTGCCACCAGATTGAACAGGATGGTGCAACATGAGTTGGATTTAGCAGTGGATGAAGAGTTCTTTTGGACCGACAGCACGTGCGTGTTGAGTTATATTGCGAACAAAGAGAAGAGATTTCAGACGTTCGTCGCGAACAGAATTACAACAATCCATGAAGGATCGCGACCAGATCAGTGGAACTATGTTGACACAGGTTCTAACCCAGCTGACGATGCGTCTAGAGGACTTTCAGCTGAAGAGCTCATCCACAAAAACCGCTGGACTAATGGCCCTGCCTTTTTGTGGGAAGCAGAGGACCGCCGGCCTAAGCAACCTGAAATTTCAGTGGAAATAAAGGAAGATGATCCTGAGGTAAAAAGGGAAAGGAAAACTTTCTCAGTAGCGTCTACAGTAGAAGCTGGCTTCTTAAACCGAATGGTGCAGTCCTGTTCCTCGTGGTATAGGCTTAAAAAGTTGATGGCATGGTTCCTACGTTACCGTTCTAATCTTCTGCGCGAGTGTAGCAGGCGGAAGGAAGGCACAGCTAAAGTACTCACCTCCGGAATATCCAGTCCCATCAGTGTAGAAGAAATGCACTCTGCTGAGATAGAAGTCTTAAAGTACGTACAAAGGCAATGCTTTAGAGAAGAGTTGGTGTGTCTGCAGGGTAAAGAATCAGAAGTTGAGGTCAGGAAATCAGTCCGAGCCAGGAGCGCACGTTCAGTCAAGAAATCAAGCTCAATCGCCAAGTTGGATCCTGGGCTGCGCGATGGCCTGTTGTGTGTTTAGGAAAGATTGAGGCATGCACTAATTGAACAAGAACAAAGACACCCTGTAATACTGCCAAAGAAGCGTCATGTTGTAGATCTTATCGTCAGGCATTACCATTTGCTTTCTGGACATTCTGGTCAAGAATATGTGCTCTCTTTGATCAGAAAGAGTTTCTGGATTATCAAAGGAAGAGTTGCAGTGAGAAGAGTTGTAAATCGTTGTTTCAGCTGTAGGCGAAGACAAGCTCCGTTTGGAGCTCAGAAGATGGCCGACCTTCCTGCTGACAGAGTCACATGTACACCTAACAAACCCCCGTTCAGTTTTGTGGGCGTTGATTGTTTTGGTCCGTTTTGGGTCAAGAGGGCCAGAAGTCAAGTTAAGCGTTATGGTGTCTTGTTCACGTGTTTGTAAGTTATGCATACCTATTAAGAATTTAAGTCGATCCTGTCATGTGGTTGCATTTTGTCAGTTGCAGTCTGTCTTTCATAATAACACTTATTAGCTTCAGTTACAAATGTTTCCACAAATAACATTTACTGCAAAATTTCCCATATTCTTACTTTACTTTATTCCCTTTTAGTTGTTAATATCGGCGCCGTAAGTTACTTTACTACATACGCTATCCACAGTCCCATGTTTTCCCGCCATTCCATAATTCCTTGGAGATCATTTCGGGGTCAACGAGAAGAAAAGTGGGGATCACTGCGGGGTCGATTAGGGGATCATTTCAGGGATGGGGATCATTTCGGGGTCGGGATCATTTCGGGGTCGGGATCATTTCGGGGGCTGTACAAAGCCTCCTTAACTAAGAAATGAGTCCGGGCGGTAGCTACAGTGAAAAGGCTTCTAAGTTCAGATTCATTGTGCTACTGACACTTTTACTTTTGTACAGGACATCCAATCTTTATCTACGTTTGGTAAATTTATGGTGTCTTTCGATGTAGAAAGTTTCTTTACGAACATACTCCTTGAGGAGTGTATTGACCTAGCGGTCAGTTACATTTCCAAGGGCAACCCTGACCTTAAGTTAACTGAATCTGAACTTAGAAGCCTTTTCACTGTAGCTACCGCCCAGACCTCATTTCTTATTTAATGGCTCTTTCTATGTCCAAATTGATGGAGTAGCCATCGGGTCTCCCCTTGCCCCCGTCCTAGCCAACCTTTTTATCGGGCATCATGAAAAACTGTGGTTGGAAAATTTTCAAGGCTCTGAAATTTTATTTTATCGCCGATATGTTGACGACACTTTTTGTTTATTTCACTCGGAACATGATGCCGTTTAATAGGGCTGTCACTAAGGGCTGGGGGCCGGGGATTTTCCCCGGCTACAACAAGTCTGAGCCCCAGCTACTTTGATGCAAAACGAAAATATTGGAAAGAGAAAAATGCATCAAATTACAAAATTATAAATTAAAAAAACAAACCAATAGTTTATTAATACAAACTCTTATTCATCTTTTAAAGAGAGACGACCTTGCAATCTCTGTGAGACTGACTGAAAACACGAAATATTCAACAATGTCATCTTTCGAAAGCGCGTGATTTTACGAAGTGTTCGTTTCATTTGGTGTCTCTTGTTTTCTGGTTCTGCTAAGTTAAAAATGCCATCCAAAAAGCGAGAGGCAGAAGTGGACAAGCAAAGAAAATTGTATTTCTTCTTCTTCTCTTCTAGCTCCACTTCAAGGTAAGATTATGTTTAACTGAACAAACAACCCTTTGGGCTTCAGCATTTCTCTTTTGAATCGACCACTGAGATCAAGCCTGAACGAATTAGCAGAAGATGCGCGTGGCCTAGTAGTTGTCACACATGGGGTGATGGACAAAACACTGACCCCCAGTCCATGGACTACCCCAATGGACTACCTAAATGGACTACCCTAAAATGGACTACCCCTAAAAATAATATACCAAATGAGTACCATGCAAAGTTGTAAGATGCTACACCTTGCTTTTCTTTGTTCTGGAACCACAGAACACAAAATAGACAAGTAGATTCTTCCTTGGATAATATTAATACATGTATGACTTAAGTTGGCCAGTTAAGTGTGTTGTTTACAATGTTCCAGCCTCAGGATAGCCTGACAGTTTATAACTCATTATTCTGATGTCTGCAATCAAATAATGTCTTTAGTGGTCTGCAACATACAAAGCTAGAACAGTTCTAATATTGCAACACCCACCCTAGTTTACAGTTGAAATTACTGTAAGGACCAAAAGACCAAATTTCCCCTTCTCCTTTTGAATATCCCGTGGACCTGCCACTGCAAGTGGCTTAAATTCCACTAAATTATTTTACACCATCAACCAGTGTTTTGTCTAATGCATTGTAAACATTTCAGATTCAGGCTGTTTGCTTGCAAATTATTTTGGAACAATTAAGGACTATTAATATTTATATGGAAAGGATCTGAGTGTTGTGACTACCTTAACTTGTCAATTCATCATGGTTCTTGGAAGGGGTACTATTCAGCCTTTACTCTAATCTCCTGTCATGTCATCTTTTAGCTAAAGCATGTGCAGTGGCTGACTGAATGGCAAGGAATGAAACTGAGAATCTCTCTCACGTTTACATTTAAAAAATGTTGGGGAAAAAAGCGAGTAAGATAAAAAGAAAAAGTGGAAAAAGATTTTTATTTAATAGATAATATTTCTGTTTTGTTTGCTTGATTGTTTGTTGGTTTGTTCACTAATGTGCTATTCCTAAATCAAATAGTATCAGACTGAGTTCCTCACTCACACCTCAATGGTTTTTAAAGTGATTATGGTCACCTCAGATTGATAACATCCATTGATAATGGTTTGAGTTTACACTTTTCGTACCATTTTGTGTTCAGCAGTTGTTTATTTAAAGTGCAATTATTAAAATTGGTGGCTAGAGGCTGTACAGGATAAACATAACTGGAAGTTGTATGTGTAATTTAAGTATACCAGCAGCTATGAGCATCAAATGGTACTCATTTGGTATATTATTTTTAGGGGTAGTCCATTTTTAGGGTAGTCCATTTTTAGGGTAGTCCATTTAGGTAGTCCATTGGGGTAGTCCATGGACTGGGGGTCAGTGTTTTGTCCATCACCCACACATGGACTTGACGTTGTTGCACTTTAAACAATATGTACAAAAAAAAAAGTCGGCGAACAGTTAACCACAAACTTACAACATTAATTTGGTCTTTCTGTCACTTGTTTACATCGTCCACAAATAAAAGCAAGACTGGTAAGTCTTACACATCAGTTGTCCATGGCTTGCATACGTACCAGTTATTACTATGCCTGACAAAAATTTGGTTCGTCTATAAGTGCAGGTAGTTTCATTACGTTAATTTCTTAAAGCAACGCTGTTGGTTCAAGAAATAATGAACCAGTGTGACGTTCCGAAATGTTCTTGACGCCATGTTTTTTACTCGTGGTCACAAGCTTCTTTCACTTGTTCCCAGTCTTCCTGAACTTCTCTTTTCTGCGACGCCAATATTCGCGAGTTACACGGGCTGTTTTATGTTTGCATGGGTGTAATTTTCTCGAATTCCAAAATAAACAGCATGCATATCTCTTACATGTACGAAAGATGCAAAATGTACGTTTTATTTGACTTATACTGAAACGGATCACTAAATGTGATTTTGAAAAAGTTTGAAAATGACTCTTGAAAATTTTTCAGAGCCTTGGTAGTGGTCACAGTAGTCAGGTATTTAATTTACACTGCATAAATTGCATTAAAAAACGTTTTAGGAAAAATGTTTGTATTTTCCTAAACTCTTAACCTCCACTGTAACTCCCCACCCCACCTCCCTTCCCTCTCCCCTCAGCAGCAGCCTATGGCTGTAGCACCAGACTGTTTTGTCCCCCGCCTACTTTTTACAATTCCCCGTCTACTTGAAAAATTAGTGACAGCCCTGCCGTTTTATTTTTCGACTACATCCCAACACCACAACATTAGGTTTACCATGGAAAAAGAAGCTCATCACAAATTACCCTTTTTAGATGTTCTAGTTGACAATAATGATCCTAACTTTCTACTAACTAGAGTTAACCGTAAGAAAACTTTCACTGGGTTGTTAACCAATTACTTCAGTTTCACCTCGTATTCTTACAAAGTGGGTCTCATCAGTACTCTTGTTGATAGGGCTTATAAGATTAACAACACCTGGTTGGGGCTACACGAGGACATTACTAAGATCATGGATATCCTAAAAAAGAATCTTTTCCGTGCTCATTTAATTGAAAGGGTTGTTAACCGGTACGTTACTGGGAACCTAAGTGATCACTGTCCCAGGGGTTCCCTTCCCACTTTACCTATATTTTACTTTAAGCTTCCTGACATAGGCCATTTTTTCTGTTGTCACTGAGAATAAGGTTCGTCACCTTATCAAGCGCTATTACAACGATTTGGGTATCAAACTAGTTTTTTTCCTCCTTTAAGACACAATCATGGACAAAAGTCTTGGGACAAATTTACATTTGTGGCGCTTTTTCACACGCTCCAAACAAACAGTCAGGGGCGAATTCATCTACACTCGTGCAGCCCCTCCCCCTTCCCCCCTCCCCCCCCCCCCCTACAATATTGGGCAAGTGTACACGCTCTATTGCTCTAGATTTTTAACATTGTATGGGGTGCGGGGGGGAGGGGGAAGCAAGGTATTTTGAAACGGAAAACAGTGCTTTTTTTTAAAACTCCGTTTTAAAAACACAGAAAATTAATGCAATTACACAAGCGTCCCAAGGAATTTTGTCCGCGATTGTCTGATTTTTACGTCTCATGGAAAATGTACAATTACGATGTTTTTTGGACCTAAATGCATTTAGGACCCGAGAGTGTGAATATCTGAGTTAAGAAAGGCATTTCTTAGAGCTTTTACCCGGCTTTTCCGTATTTTTTTAATGGTGTTGGACCCGCCGGGAAAGGTGTTGATCTCACATAATATAGAAACTTTTGTATGTGATGGCAGTGATAATGGAGTCGCTTGATTTGGATACGTAACGAACTGTTAACATTAATGTACAGTTCTTCAGATACTTCAATATTTAAACGACAAATCTGGTATTTAAGCAATTCTTAGTGATCACCTTAACAGTTATTACGGCTTGATTCAGTGAGTACAAATATAGTGAGGCGCTCTACTCTTCGGGTAGTGACGACAGCGTTCACTGGTCATCGCGCAGTACTCAGCGGCGAAGAAAGACCGTGTTAATTCAATTTCCTCAAAGTATCGACTAAGAATGCCAGCCCAAATATATTCTAAACACGACAGTTATGGTCCTTTTGGGAAATAAGTTCACAAAAGTCATGTCACAGCACGCTGGCAGTGAATGCAACGGTTCTCACTAAATCCAGTGTAGAAGAGGTAACTTTAAAACAATTCTTAACAATGAAAGATGAGAACCGTGTTTGCAGAGCTCAAAATTAAGTTTTTCCCAGCAATAAAGGTGTGGAAGATCGATTGCCAAATACAGTTGACTTCAACACGTCTTAAATGTGAGCTTTTGGAAATAGTTAGGCAGATTTTAAGGTCTTAAAGTGAGTACCGTGGCTGAGAATCGTTGAGTTATGCCAATAAAAAGGGACCAACTCATTGCGCATGACATCAAAACATGTCACACAATGTCATTTCGTAAGCAAATAAAGGTAAATGACTCCCAATGGCTGGAAACAACTTTTAAATGCTTGGTTCGCTACCTTTTCCGTTGAAAGTAGTGTTTGCGATGCACTCTCACTGCCTGCATGCATCACATATTCTAATTCATGCTACAGTTGACTTCGGGATTTGACATTTCCGCGCGATTTACAGAGGTGAAGACCTTTTGTTTCTCTTAAAAAAACAGGGCTTTTGCTCGCTGTTTGACAGCAATTATTGTCTTTACACCATGATCTATAATGCCCGTTGCTGCTTTTAGCGTTAACCATGTTAGTCCCTTCAAATACCGCACGCGCCATTCTGAGATGAACACTGAAAATTCCGATTTACACCTCCCGTGGAGAAAAATTAAAAAAGAAAACGAAATGCGTTAATAAACAAAGAAATAGCTCGGAAACAGTCATTGTATAACGATCTATTCACAGAGTCTAGAAAAAACACATTTAGAATGTAGAAAACCACTGAAAAATGACATTTTATTTCTTAACTTAAATTCAGACAATCATGAAGAAAGGTCTTGGAACAAATTTACATTTGTGGCGCTTTTTCACACTCTCCAAACAAACAGTCAGGCGTGAATTCAACTACACTCGTGCAGCCCCTCCCCCTTCCCCCCCCCCCTTCCCCCCCTACAATATTGGGCAAGTGTACACGCTCTATTTTCTAGATTTTTAACATTGTATGGGGGGCGCGGGGGGGAAGGAACAACCCCTTTTTAAATGGAAAACAGTGCTTTTTTTAAAACTCCGTTTTGAAAACACAGAAAATTAATGCAATTACACAAGCGTCCCAAGGAATTTTGTCCACGGTTGTAGGCAAGTTGTTTAGCGTGAAATACCCTATCCTTGGCTGCTTCGTTCGCGTGTTGTTTACAAGTTTGCATGAGCGGACTGCAATGCCTGTTATGTCGGCGAAACAACCTGGCATTTTTCCACACTCCTGCGTGAACACTTAGTCAGTGATAAGGCCTCGCACATTTTCAAACACCTTCAGAATTCCGAACACTGCCGCGCTTTGTGTTCGGTAGACTGTTTTCTCATTTTAGATCACGCCTCTATGGGTTTCCAACTTAAGATAGAAGAGGCATTTCATATTCATAGACAACAACCTTCCTTGAATCAGCAATTACATCATGTAAATCTAAAACTATCCTTTTAATTCTCACTTTGTCACGTTTTTTGTACATTCCGTTGTTACTAGCATAATTAGCATTTTTTCTTTCTTATAAATTCAACTTGTAACGCTTTGTACATTAATTAACTGAAGATGACAGACGTTTCTGTCGAAACATGTATTATAAACTCAAATTGTTGTCGTTTTCTTTAAAGTATTGACTTGCCTGCTGATATAAAGATAGATAGATAGATAGATAGATAGATAGATAGATAGATAGATAGATAGATAGGTAGATAGATAGGTAGGTAGGTAGGTAGGTAGGTACGTAGGTAGGTAGGTAGGTAGGTAGATAGATAGATAGATAGATAGATAGATATATAGATAGATAGATAGATAGATAGATAGATAGATAGATAGATAGATAGATAGATAGATAGATAGATAGAAAGATAGATAGATAGATACTCAAAAAGAGTGATTAGGCGTGTCAATAGTTGCAACACACTCTACGAAACTTTGAATTCTCGAATTCGGCCGCGAGATAAGTGAAATTTCTGAGTGCACAAAGAAATTTTTATCTCGAACCCGTAAGGAACAATTGTCAAAAAATTTGCTTCCCTCCGCAAACTCGAAAGGCCTGCCAATTTTAAATTGATTTCACGGGGTTTTTAAGTCGCAGGTAGTCGCTAGTGAAAATACTAGGTTTAAACTGTTGTCGTCATTAGGAGTTAATGCAGTTTTTTTTTTTTTTCCATCGATAGTTATACAGTTTTGAATATAAGTTCCTATACAAGTTCCTTTCCGAGAAAAGGAAAGTTTCCATAACACCCACGACCCTATCGTTGCGTCTACTGGTAGGGTCTCCGGGAAAAAAAGCGGTTTTTTTTCCCTTTTGGCCAGTCGTTAGGTGTTTTGAAATTCAAGTCGACCACTGATGGCCAGTTCCAAAAGGCGGGTTAAGATGACCACAGAGAACCAACTCAGAAATTCCCGTCCTATAGAATGCTTCTACTGCTGTCGTATTGTTTGGTTATTTGTGACGATGTAAATAAATGTTTTTTTTTTTCTAATTCCTAGTTGTGCCAGAACCTGTCGCCTACTACCCCTTGAATTCTCGCTATAAAGCAGCAGAAAAAGAGAACAGGCAGCCAAAGGGAATCCTGGGAGATGTTGCGATTACAAACGGACCCTACAACAAACCAGGTGGAGCGTACATGTTTTATGGCACTATCAGCAGCTACATCCAGTTTCCGAATAGAGGAGGCCTGGACACGCGATTCTCAGTTACACTAATGTGCTGGGTTCGACCTGGGGGCCAGGATGGACCATTATTCAGTTACGGAAAAGATGGCCGTGGAGTCCAGATATGGATTGCCCAGGACAGATTTAATCTTATCCTCTCTGATATGCCGGTCTCTGGATTGTTAAGTGCAGAGGTTCTTCCAACTGAAGTGTGGGTTCACGTTGCAGCAACCTACAATTACCATACCGGAAATGGCTCCCTGTTTATCAATGGACATTTAAGTGTCTCGAGTCACATACGCCTAAGTTATGCGATCGCAACTAACGCAGAAAAAGTTCGAATGGGGGTTAGAGTTAACGATAATAGATATTTCAAAGGGGAAATCGCCGAAATGAAGGTTTACGATGTTGCGCTGAATGAGGCACAGATACAGACATCGATAAGACAAGGTACGTAGTTGATAAATAATATGATGCACTTTGTAAATAGTTTCTACCTAAAATCACTGGCACGTTACTTTCTCCAGTAGACGGATTTCTTCCTGTTGTATCCAGTCGACTGAAAATAACGTAAGTCACGTGTGCAAGCTAAGAGCAATAATCATAAACGACAGGCTTTAGGAATTACCATTTAGGACTCTGTCATGAAAGGGACTCTGGGGAAAGCATGCAAACTACGCAGCTTTCTTTCCACCTAATAGCTGCATTTGAACAAAAAATGAAAGAACTCAGCGTACTTAGTGCTGTTCAGTGGCAATCTATTGCCAGGATCATTTGGTCACTTTACATCTACACCCAGTCCATGCCCAGTTCATGATTTATTATTTTCCCCACTTATATCATAAGTTTCTTTTCCTCTGGGTTGTTTTATAAGCACGAAACACAAATATATGTAATTGTGTCAATGTGACACAACGAACAAGAGCTATAACATCATCGACTGACAAGCACTATTCACCTGACTCTGAAGATGACTTCCGCTCGGGTTGTCGAAACGTCAGTCACCAGCAACAGTTCTTTTTAGAACTACTCTTACCCGGACGATCGCACAATACGAACAACTTAAGTTATGTTGTGACGTAAACTTTGCAAGTATTACGGAAAGTGATTTGTTTAAAATGAATGTAACCAGGTATTTTCCAGTTAATGAACATTAATTGTAAAAGAATTTTCTTTCTAACCGATTAGTTCCCCCAATGGTAACATTCCCAGCTGCTTTGTTAGCAATACAAGGAGGCATGTTGTCATGTTCAGCCAGAGGAACTCCTCCCATATACTCAGCACTGGTACAGAACTCTACAGTACTGGTAAATACAACAAACACTGCAACTATCCGTTTGTACGAGGATGGAAACTACACATGCCAAGCCATCAACCAGTATGGAACTGACATGAAAAAAGTTCAAGTAAATTTCACAAGTAAGAGGTTTTCGCCTGGCCTAATCTCTCTTTTCTTGTCAAATGTAGAGTCAGTCTCACCACAGGCGGCTCAGACGTTGTTTGTGATTTACATACGTGAGAGTATTGCGTTGCGTTTAGAGCCATTTAAGAGAATGTATGAAAATGGTTTGAAAATCGCTCTAAATTCAACTTGTAGTAAAGGATTTAAATAAAAGAAGCTTACCTTAGGCATGGTCTAAGGTAAGCTTCTTTTATTTAAATCCTTTACTACAAGTTGAATTTAAAGCGATTTCCGAACCATTTTCATACATTCTCATAAATGGCTCAAAACGTAACGCAGTACTGTCACGTTTGTAAATCACAAACAACGTCTGGGCCGCCTGTGGTCTCACGTAAACTTCGAGGAAACGCCCTTTAATGGCCCTCTGCGTCCAATGCGCTAAGCTCCTGTACTGCAAATCAAAAGAGACGCATGGCCAAACTCGTCGATAAAGTAATCTAGAGATGAAACATGTTGGTTAGCTTCCAATTATTGGTGCATTGTTTAAGGCTGTTAAAAGAAGACGTGTTCGTACCACGTAAGGTCGCACTTATCTTATAAAGCGTAGGCTTTCCCGTCGGTTTTTGTTGCACTCATATTACAGAATTGCAGCTGAACATGGAGTGGTAAAAGCTCAGGTTTCTTGGGTCACATTTAACACTCCTGATGTCCAAAAAATCGTAGAGTATTTCCTCCCCAGAAGTCGATGTTGATATTGGTCTGCCTGCTGGAAAAATTTGCATGCATTCAAGAACATTTCTTTTTTTGTACGAGATTACAGACCTTTTTCTATATATTACGCGCAAAACATCAAAATATTAGACTCTTTTGCAAGCATTTTCGGTGTTGTTCCGAAACTTAAATCTGTCGACCCATAAACATTCCGGCACAGTTATCAAATTTGATAACCTGGACCAAATTAAAACAAACTAGTAGCCAATCAAACTCCAAGTTTAAGTTCACATGACACGTTATCATAGCAACCATCTCCATTTCAATATGGCGGCTACTTGTGTGCGAAAACGTCTCAGCGCGGCTGAAAACTGAACATTTGATTCCGCTCTTTTGGACGGTTAAACACAAGTAAGGTTTCGAATAGGAATAGAAAGAGGGGTAGAAATCTTCCCTGGGTAAGAGAATAAGAGCCAGTCTTTATTCATAACAAATTGAAAAAGCTTAATCGCATTTCTATCGATGGAGAGCATCGCGGCGAAAATAAACCTCGAGTGCTCGAATATGTTACGGACTTTTTTTCCAAGCAGAATTTTGTGAACGGAAGTCGTTCAAAAAAACAAAACAAAACAGAGAAACAGCAAATTGAACTCCATGAAAAGATACTTATTTTCTTAAACTCATTCACAGGCTTTCTTGGAAGCATTGTTTATGTCCTCTTCCTGGGCGCTCTCTCCCTCTGTAGTATAAGCCACTGAACATCATTGGTACATCAGATCTCGATGCCCCCTCCACAAAGTGCTCAAATAGCAAATTCCTTGTTGTCCTTCAGGATTACCATATTCACAAGGTTTCTATCAAGAGATGAACTGCCTAGGGAAACATGCTGGTCCTGGCTGTCTAGCAAATACCTACAAATTATACACAAAGAAAAATATCAAAAATGTACAAACTTGTAGTTTCCCCACAGCCAGCCAGCCACTTGCTTGGTCGGTCAGCAATCACTTGATAAAATCATCAAATAACCCCAACAAGAAGAAATCATTGCATTAAATTTGTTAGGAGTACATTTGTGTTCAATAAATAAATACATTCATTTTAGCAAGAGCATTGATTCTCAACGAAGGTCAGCCGAGTAAACCAAACAAACTAATTATTAATTTAATTTGCTGCCTTTAAATTGTATTGGTCAGAGAACTCGTCGAGAAGTACAGTCGATACATCTTGACATGGGACTTGTTTACAGTGGATGGCAACAGGTAGATGAAAAAAAGTTATATCTTGAGTTAAAAATATGGCAGGCACAGTTCAGATCAAGCAGAAAATAGAGAAACTTAATAAATTCGATGTTCACAAAATTATAAGTGTACACAAACAGCTGAAAAATCAAAAGAAAATACCTCCAAACTGGCCATGGTGCATGAAAATACAACTTAAGGTTTGACATGAAATCTCATAAGCAGATTGCAAATTATAATTAGGACAAGGAAGGTTGCAACCATTTAACCCAAATATTTAAAACCCACTCCTATAAGTACTTTCATTAAACATTTTAAATCCAGCCAGAAGTTCTCTGTCTTTTGGCCATATCTATCAACCAGTCTAGTAGTTTGCAGTGCTAAGATTTGGACCGCGAATGGTTATGGGGGCCTCCTGGCTTTGTGACACCTCCGTTAGCTTAGGCACCACTACTAAACTTATATATATCCATCCGTATTCGCAAAAACATGCCAAAGGTTCACTACAGCACAGTACCAGTGGCCAGACGTGATACGATCACCTACCTGGCTAGGTAATTGGCCCATCAAGCATGCACGTGGCATGTTTTGATGCTGACCAGCAAAGCAAAGATAATGCTCCACTTGCAGTGAAGACGCATTACATAATTACATGTTGTACAACATAGGTCAATTTGTTCTTTAAGTCAGAATGATTCCAACCTAGGTTAATTTGTATCAAAAGGGTCAGGTGAGTCTGAGTACGATAACTTGTTAGACTGACAAATATGTGATTGAGCAAATTAGCAAGGATTGCTTGTGTGGCCTGGTGGAGATGAAGGCAGACTATAAAGTCAGGTCTGGTGTTCAAATCTAGGTGAGTGCAAAATTTAAAAACAAATCGGGGAGGGGGTGGTTAAGAGTAGAGTTAGGGCTAAGGGGGCTGGTACATGTTTGAGATCCTGGCAGGGTAGGGTAGGGTTAGAAACTTAGGGGGTGTACATGTTATTTTTTTTATTAACTCCCGCCCAAAAAAGGTGAAAAGAAATTGAGCTGATATGAAAAATTTAACCATGGTTGAAACAAGTTCATCTAGGTTGGAATCATTCTGACTTAAAAATCAAATTGACCCACAACATACACATAGACACAAATTGTTTTCCTTCTGTATCTATCCTGCAATAATGATG